>JBBMJZ010254340.1:0-18705 GCA_037833815.1 Zingiber zerumbet
TGCATGCATATATGTATTCAAGCTGGTCAGATTCTGGCCATTTAGCATTACCCTTCCATTAAAAGTCTTGCCCAAAGTTTTAACGTAGCAACAAATTAATGGAATCGAGAACAAATCAACAGAATCGAGAAGGAAACGAAGACATCGAACAAAGCAATGAGATAGAAGCATCGAACGCAGCAATGAGATAGAAGCTGTAGCGCTGTCTCTTCCTCAACCGCCGTCTCCAACAACTTTGGCAGCGCCGTTGCCTCTAATGCTGTGTAGGATTGCTTCCTGCCTTCTGATATCAACTCCATCCCCTCTCACCCCCAAGTAGGATATCATCCTCTACCTCTCCACTTGTCCCATCCTCATAGATAGAGGCGACGTGGCGACAAAACAAAATTCCTCTTTTCTCGCCTCAACCACTTCGCTTTTCATCGTTGATAGCCAATCATTCAACTGTAGTTCGCGTCGGAGAGATCTAGTGGCAAGAAATGCTTGATGTTAGTCTCTAAGGACATTATATATGGATCACTTGGCCTGGGGCAAGACACCAAATATTGGACATTCAATCCCGACTAGGAGTTTAAGTTTAGGGAGGTAGCTGAATTGCAGGGCGTCTGGTAGACATCAAATAAAAGAATATAATTATTTTTGTAATCAAAGATTATATACATAATATATAACTTTTTAACTAAAAACATAGTAATATAATATTACATTATAAATTTGATTATATTATCTCTCATCCAACCATCTTGATAGTTTTGTATACATGTTTGGCATGATATAACTCAAAAAAAGGTCATTTTAATTATGTCTAATGGCATCGTAATAGTTAACGGTCGTATTTATAGTAAAATTTTAGATGTTAAATTTTAACAAACACATATATAATCACACTCAAGTTAACAAACAAATATCAAAAATTTAATATCGAATCTAACCACTTAAAATGCGCTTGCACCAACAAAAGCCAACAACACTAATAAAGATATGCTTTATTAAAATCACATCACTTATTTATTAAAAAAATAAATATTAACATGTTTAGTAATATTTTTTAATTTTTCATATGCACCAAATAAAAAAAATATAAATATACGAATATATTTCTATTGAATTACGGGCCAATTTTTATATTTTAATATTTAAGAGAATAAATATAATTTTATTTTTACACTAAGAGGTGCACCACCAAGGCGCATGATCAATGGCGGTGTGGCGTCCGACGGTGGATGAAGTCTGATATAACAGTCGTCGGATGTCGTTCCGACGGTGGATGATGCCTGATTCCAATTGAGTCGGTGGATATAGCAGCCAGCCTCCTGTTTTGCCTTTATTGGTATTTCAGACTTTTAATATATTTTTTTTATTTATTTGTTTCTTCGAGGCATTCTGTGTCATCGATCGAGGTCTCCGGCGATTCTGATAGGGTTTTGAGAAGCAGCTATCTGCACCTCTTAGCAAGGGCATAGAGGAGGAGGCCATGGAAGGCGATGACGAGGCCTTCGATGGGGCGCCGATGGGAAACGAGGAGATGTTCTCCAACGGTGGCGACATTGACGATCCGCGCCATACACCCCTTTCTACGCTGGGAAAGGCGGGGGCTTCCGGAGGCGGCGAACTGATGGACGTGGAGGCCTACGCGTCACTCTACACTGCCCGGACCAAGGTGGTGCGGTTGCTCTTCATCGCCAAGCGCTGCGGCAATGAAGCTATGCAGCTGGAAGCCCTCCGAATGGCTCATGACGAGATCAAGAAGGGGGAAGATACGCAACTTTACCTTGAGGTCACTACGAGGATCGGTGATCGGCTCGGCCCACAGTATGCCCTCGACCAAACCTGGGCGGACATTGTAGATCGGCGCGCTGAACATCGTAAGGAGAAGCTCGAGAACGAGTTCAATTCCTATAAGGTACCTTGCCTTGGGCTTCTTATTCTAGTTTGTCTTTTTATAACCGTTGAGGAATCTGCATCTGCTGTTTGTGACTTTAAATTTCATGTTATTTTCTGTGAAGTTTCCGTGCACTTCACAAATCTTTATATGCCTCGTATGGTGCATCACTTCCTCATGATTACTCCTAAACGCGATGATCCTTAGGGGTGACTGAGCTAGTTACTGAGTTAGATGAACATATAGATGCATATGCAAGTTCAAGACATTTTTGTGCGTTTGTTTAAGCCCCTTATTTTTAAAAGTCAAGGTGAATCTCCACTGTAGACATGACAATCCTGTCTTGGCGTTCATATAAAGTCTTCTTTAGCGTGAATGCCATTGTTTCCTTAGACGAATATATATATAAGGCACTGCACCATGAATTTGTGAATTGTTCCATGAGTTTGTCTTGTCTTGCTCCTTTGAAGTAATAATATAATCATAGTAAAAGAATATGGATGAATACTCTTTCTTTTTTTTTACCTATTTTAGATTTTGTTTTAGAGTTGGATCAATTTGGCAACATGGCCAAGTGGTAAAGCAGGGCTTGCAAGTCCTTTATCCCTGTTCAAATTTAGATGTTGCTTAACCAATAAAATTTGGGGATTTCTTGTTCTATTGATTTAGTTCAACAAATTTTGTCCCTGGAGCCAGAGAAATATAAGCTTGTCATTATTTTTTCCCCCCTCAAAATTTGTTCTTTGGGTATTGCCCAACTTAAAAGACAAACATTCATTATGTGCAGACTAACATGATCAAAGAAAGCATCAGAATGGGCTACAATGACATAGCAGATTTTTACTATGCTCACGGTCAACTCGGTGATGCCTTCAAGAATTATGTCCGAACACGTGACTATTGTACTACTTCAAAGCACATAATCCAGATGTGTCTGAATGTCATTCTTGTCAGTATTGAGTTGGAACAATTCATGCATGTATCCAACTATGTGAGTAAAGCAGAGCAAACGCCAGAACAGTTGGATCCTGTAATGAATTCAAAACTGCGGTGTGCTGCTGGTTTAGCATATCTTGAAACAAAAAAGTATAAGCTTGCAGCCCGGAAGGTATGAATTTTGCTACTGCTTTGTTGAGGAAAATATAATGAAATATCATATTTGTCTTTACAGAATCTAGTATTGCATACAGAACGATCTTAATATACAAGTACCTCATAAATTTTCATTTTATTTCAAGACAAAAATAGCAAATTCATAGTAATTGATATTTGGTTTTATTTCTATGCTTGTTGCTCTAATCTCCTTTCATTTGGAATTCAATTCCTTTTCATCTCTTCTTGTAATCAAATATTATGTCAAAATACTAAACAAATATAATAATTCAAAATGAGAAGCAATAAAAAAAACATCAAATTGAAAGGATTTTTATATAATATTTTAACTCTGTTAATTTTGAATTAACTTCCATTATAACATTTTGTAATTTTCATTCATCACACCTAATATATGGTTCTGCTGAGACACCAATCAATTCTTGTCAGAACCAGACTTTGGTGATTGATAAACACTGGGGGTGTGTGGTGGAAGCTTGGATTAGTTATAATGGCTAATGACAATGTTTCTTTGGAGAAATGGTTTCATCTCACTTGGTGCATCATTCCAAAGCATTTAAAACCTTAACATGGTTGAATTATCAATCGATTGGAAACTTCTATTTATTGCTCAACAGTCCAGTCGACTATAACCACTCCTAAAGCCTGGATTTGACAAACATTGTGGGGGTGTCTAGTGGAAGCTTCGATTCACTAGTGGCTAATGACAAGCTTTCTCTGGAGAAATGGTTTCATCTCTCTTTGTGCATCATTCCAAAGCATTTAAAACATCAATACTGGTTGGGTTGAATTACCAGTCAATTGGAAAAATCTTCAGTGATTGTTCATTAGTCTAGTTGACTAAAGCCTGAACTTAAACATTCTGTCCTCCAAACATGGTGCTTACAGTTGACTCTCAAGTTAGCTGAAAACTCTATTTGATTGAGGCTTAGTGTCAAGTCATGCTAGTTGACACGAGTGAAAATTTATAGAACTAGGCATAAGTGTCTACTCTAGTTGATTTTCCCGTGCTTTTATTGCTCACAAATGAAGATTTGGATTTCAATGTAAATGACATAACTGTAATTACCCATTTATGTTAGACATTTTTCCAAAGTTTCACATTTACTGAATGTTTGAAATATAATGTAGTAATAGTGATACTTGTCATGAAGTAAAACTCCACAAACCGTATACTTATTTCTTTTTTTCTGCAGATTATATTTTTTGGTAAATTTTTCCTGATTGTATTTGTAAATTCCACAGTTTTTAGAGACAGGAATTGAATTAGGTAACAATTATACAGATGTGATAGCACCACAAGATGTTGCTATATATGGTGGACTTTGTGCACTTGCATCTTTTGATCGAACAGAGTTGAAGGTATTCAACAACTTCATCTTATGTCAGCTATCGTTTCTTATTTATCTAATACCATTTACCCCTTATTAATTAATTACCTTGCTTTTTTACTAGAACAAAGTTATTGACAATATTAACTTCAGCAACTTTTTAGAGTTGGTGCCAGAAGTAAGAGAACTTATAAATGACTTCTATGCAAGGTAAGATAGGACTAATATTTTGTTCATTGTAGTTCTGTTCATTAAAGTTAGACATAAGTGGTTACTTGGTATGATTCAAACAGCTGAGTTTTTTTTTCTCGTATATTTGAGCTCAGTATTTCTTGTTGAGTTTTATGATATGTGCAGATATTAACATATTAGAAATAATTGTTTTCTTGGTGGACCTTGTCTTCTTTTTCTGGAGTATGAAATCAACCTGAATATTGGAGATAAACATGACATCAATCTCTTGGAATGTGAGTGTCTAATAGAAAATATCTTGAATCACATTCTAAAATCCTCATGATTCCATCTGATATTTGATTTAAAAGATTAATGTTCCTTCCTGTTTACACATGAATAGACTTATGGTCACATGCTCTAAGAAATTAGAGAATGTCTTTCTTTTTGTTAGTGGTGTTCTAATAATTTACTTTCAGGTGATTTCTTCATTTATTTTCTGTACTTGTGAATTTTTCGCTAACCATACTCATACCCACTTGGTACATCCAAACCCATATCTTTCATCACATACATAGGAGAGGTAATTGTTACTCTATTCATATTCGTCCCATCACTACCTGCTGTTTCTTGACCTAAGCTGGATCCAAACTGACTTTAATGCATCATGACACTACCAAAAATAATTCCGTAATAGATTCCCGAAATGATCTAATTAATTTTTCATTAACAAAATATCTCTACAAAAATGTAAGTGAAGCCGTAATATTTACATACGTATTAAAATCATAATATCCATCAAAGTTAAGATAAAACATATACAAGATCTAGTGAATGTTGTCAATCGACATTGCTGTAGATGGGATAGCAAATGACGTACACCATGCTAATATATATATATATCCAGTTACCCGAACTCTGGATGTTAAAACATAAAACTAAAACTCTCATATAACCTATGACATGTGTTTACTATTGCACTTAAATCCATACCTTACTCATCTAGAAGGTATTGGAACCTGATAATTTGGCCATTGGTATTTTAACTAAATCTCTCCTATACCCATGACAGGTATCTACTATTTCAACTTAAATCCATCACTTATTTACAAGGTACTTGAACCCAATTAACATGGGTCAATGGTATTTTGAAAAACTCTCCCATCTACCTTCCTTATTCTTCATCAAACTAATCCTTTAAAGCTTGAGTACTTGTAAGAGTTGATTTATTAGCCAGTCTTATAGACAAATTATAACAGCTGACATTGACTAGGGTATGCTAACTGTGGGATATGGTTAGAGGAAGTAGCTGTGTTTGGCCAGATTGCTATACAGGTTGGTTGAGCTGCAAGGGAAGTTAAAAAGATGTTTCAATTTGCCCAAACTGAAAGGAGACTGATCAAGGTCAGATATCGTCCCTAGGGGGTTTAACTGAATTTCATTTAGTTTGTTATGAGGTGGAGAATATTACTGGTACGAGCTGGTGATTCTAGAGATCGTGAAGGGACTTGGCGAGTCTAATTCCACATACAGTTGATGGTGACACAGGGACCCTATATATAAGCCTCATGACTTGTGTTTTCTGCTGTGAGGCGTTGACACGTGGGAATGAAGACAATGTCGCGAGCTTGGTGTTTGTGTCACGAAATTTTTTGATTGGCTGTGAGCTTGCAATCTTTGTTCCCCTCTTTGCTGGGACTGACTTCGGTGAATTGTTTTTTTCTGACAGTTCTTTCATACTACTGTGTTAGATACACAATTGTTTTTTTCATTAGTTAATGGTGCAAGTGAAAATATACATCCATGAAGTAAATTATTCCAACTTTCAACCTAAATGCTCAACACTGTTTACTTGGTAGGGCAGTATTAGAACACCTCAGCTCAATGACACCCAGACGCTCTCTTTGCACCATCTAGAGTCTTAAACAATGGGCTTTATATTGCCAAATATTCAGTTCTTTTTGGTCCGATCAGGGTAAAGCATGACACAAATGGTCAATCTTGTGCAATGCACACTGGGGGGTCCTAAACATACTCAGTATGAAGGGATGGTAGTTAACACAGTGTTGATCAAAGTATTTTCTCCTGCTCAGGAAAGGTGTTTGCAGGCGAGTATAAACTAGAAAACTCTTGCTGAATTTGATGGAGCTACATCTTTCAACTGAACTACTGCAGTACTATTACATGAATAGATATTCTTTTCCCTCGGATTTCCAAATGAACTGAGAACACCAATTCTGACAAAATTGTCTGTCTCTAAATATCCTTCTTATCCATTCCTTATTAAAAAAATTCCTTGCTCTAAATTCTCTAAGAAAAGCACATATTTTGAATGGGTTTGATGGGCGGTGAGAGTTGCACAGGCTGGGTGAATGACTAATTATTATTGAGATGGATATTTTATCATGGAGATTTATTTATCATCTATTATTGATAAATTCTTACAACCAAACATATGAATTAAAATGATCCATCTATTTCATTCCATAACCAAATCAAACAATATATATTCCAATTCTCTTTTGTATCAACTTTCCTAGGAATAGTAATTCTATTTCCTATCCATTCCATTCCATGAATTAAATGTAGCATTATATGATGAGGAACTTGTAGTCACAGTCCAGAATATTTTTCATGTTTGAGAATAACAGTAGGATCTAAACAGTTTGATTGGATCATTGGATATACATAACAAATTAAATAAATTATTAATTATTTTTCTTTTTTCCTTGAATATTATCATTAGCTTTTTTAATATATATATATATAACCATGTATGGATATCCAGCTTACATCTGTCTAGATGATTCTTTTAGCTTTTATTTTGATGTTTAGTAAATGATGACAGTATAATTTTTGTTAATTTTTTTTTAAATGATAAATGACATATGTAGTGTATGCTTGGCCCCACGGCTTCTACATATCATTTAACTCACTATAGCCACTCATCTAACTCATTGTATCCAAGAATTTAACTCAACCTCTGGGATCACATCTGAATCAATCAACCAGCAAAGGCAATCCGCTAATGGATTTTGCTTTTCTTATGAAAACGAGCTTTCTTTGTTAAGCTGGATAGTTGATTTATAGACATGCATATTATTTTAATCTTTATTTATTGGATTGATGTTTTGAAGGAAAACTGATACTTGAACTTCTACAAGCTAAATGCCTATATGGCATTCTTTTTTTTTTTTTTTTACACCAGACAGCTAATTAGTAGCAACTCTTGGAAAAGGTATACTGAAACCAGCAATGGAGCATGAGAACTTTTGTTCGAACTTGTTTTACCTTCGTCAAGGAAATATTATTTACCTAGATAATATCTGTAAATTGATTTATAAATCAGTCTTGTCCTTGGCTGCCTTATTGTTGTTCTAAAGATACAACTTGCAGGCTCTCTGAATTAATCAGTTATCTCTTTCCCTACCATCATCATACGCTTCCTGCAGAAAAAGCTTGGGGGATTGGATAGTAGTTGTATGATTTGTTGGATAGCCTCACTGTGTTGTTGTATTTCTACAATTCTACAGTATGCCAGTTTTGGGACTTTTAGTTTTATCCTTATTTACAAAACAACTTCTGTTGCAGTCACTATGCATCATGCCTGGAGTATCTTGAGAATCTAAAACCAAATCTACTACTGGATATCCATCTGCATGATCATATTGAAATGCTTTACACAGAGATTCGCCACAAAGCCATCATTCAGTACACTCTTCCTTTCATTTCTGTCGAGCTTCATACAATGGCTGGTGCTTTTAAAACTAGTGTTGCTGGGTTAGAGAAAGAACTGGAGGCTTTAATCACCGAAAACAAAATTCAAGTAAACGTTGATCTATTTATTTATTTTTCATCATAAACTGAGTTAGAATTGCAACATAATGATACAATTTTCATGTTGATTGGCTACAGGCTCGCATAGATTCACACAACAAAATTCTTTATGCAAGACATGCTGATCAAAGGAATGCAACCTTCCAACGCGTCCTACAAACTGGTGTTGAGTTTGAGAGAGATGTTAGAGCCATGCTGTTGAGAGCCAATCTGATCAAACATGAAAGCATAATGAAGGCAGCTAGGAAGCTTTGAGGCTGATTGGTGATCTCATGTTTGAGGATTTTTCAGATTTGCATACGGGGTTGAGAGAAGATTATGCACTTGTTTTTTTCCCCTGCATTCTTAGATGACATGCTTGATATCGTGACTTCTTTGTATTTGAAGGTTGGTACTTTGGGTGTCAACATTATTTTTTGTCAGCATCATCTTATCTATACCTTTTCGTGCTTGATACATACATACAAGGCAGTTTTTTTAGGTCTTCCAAGTATATTCATCGTTTTTCTTAAAAAAAAAATTGAACAATTCAACCTACCCCTTGCGTATTATGTCTAAAGTTTATTGTTTGCTGCGTATCTCACTTGTAAAAGATCTTTCTTTATTAAGTAAATTTCTGTACATTGTCTAAAAAAATTGGTTGGAATTCGAGGGCAGTAAACAATTTTGTTTTGGATATGATGATCACAAAATCAAACGGATCACCTTTTAGCTGTCGCCCAGAGGCAGCATTTGGCATTTTAATCAGAAAGTCAAACCCATCAATTCAGCCGTCGCTCGTTTGGCCCCAAAGAACCGTCGTCGAAACAAAACAACAGTATGACAAGAATGCATCGAGCATATTGTGGACGAGTACTTTTTTAGGTTGAGCGATCCGAAGGACCATTCCAGGGTCTCATTCTCTGGCTGCCGCCACACAACACAATCAAACTCAAAATGCGGAAAAGAACCATCATATTTCTATATGGCAGAATGAGATTACAAAATGCACTTCAGGCAGACTTCTAAAAGTGGATACTCTGAAAGCTAGCATTTTTAAGAAAATAGCCAACAGAAGCACACAAAACTTACATTTAAGCATGTTCTTTGCAACAGTCTTTCTTCTATCAAACATTGGGTACCGAAAGGTAAGGTGGAAAAAGTTGCCACCTCTCTCTCTCTCTCTCTCTATCTCTCTCTCTCCTGGATCACACAACTTGAGACCTCAGAAATGCAAGGTAGTAAGTATATAACATTTCCAATCAGCAGTACAAGGGCTTCAGCATCAACTACACCTCCCCTCCATTGTTGTTGCTTTTTATAATATTGAACTTGCAGAGTGGGCAAGTGGCATTAATGTGCAACCATTTATCTATGCAGCCGCAGTGGAAATGATGGTTGCATGGAAGTTCACGTAGCTCTACACCATCTTCATACGGTGAAAGGCAAATGCAGCACTCCTGCAGGTAGATAACAAGTGAAACAACTTAACTTGTACTATTGTACTGAGATAGTGCTCATGGCGTAGCTACTGATTCAAGATGCAGAAGTCCACAGTGCAACACACGCACACACATACAAAAAAAAGCCTGTAACTAGCAATGACTATGATATAAGCACAGAACTGAAGCTTTTAAAGAGGTATTTGACGGATTTACAAGTATAAAACAGTTTATGAATCTTGCTATATCAAAATTACCAAACCTCACTTTCATTGCAGCAAGCTGTGCTGGCTAAACAATAATCTAAAACGAAGGGGTTCTTGAGAAACAATTCTTAATTCCCACAGATCCAAGAGCAAGTCTTCAGCAAAAATATGGAGTTTATTCTTATGCACACATTAGTTGTTGAGAATCAATATCAATAAAAAAATCAGAATAATTGCATAATCGGGTAGCTTAAATGTGCAGTAGGAAATCAATTATCCCATGGCTTGCTTCTATGTTATGAAAATGACTCCACATTTAACAGGAATAGTAATTTACAGCAGCACTTGCAACTCTCACTGTGATTAGTAAATGATTAAGTAACAAATTTGTTTTGTGCATCTGAATTTTACCTAATAACTAATTCATACATAATATAGAAACAAGGAATCAACCAAAAAAGTGAAATGGTCAAGCTTGGAAGCTTACAGCATCCTCTGCTGAAAGGGCATGTTCCACAGGTGGATCGCTTCCACACTCGGTCATGATTCCACTGAAATGCCCTGATAACTCATCAAGCTTTTCAGAATTTTCAATCTTGCGAAATTTGTATTTTGGTAGTTGGCATATATCTTCTTCAGATGCTCCTTCCTGTTTCAGGAATGAAAATATGCTTAACAAAACTCTACAAACCATATGGCAAAATAACAAAATATAACATTTGTATATTTGGTTTCAAGGGTTCAAAAAGTATTATCACATAATCACATGCAGGACTAGGACTGGACACCTGTTACTGTGACCAAACGGAAGCCAATATTTTTGAGAAACCAAAGAGTTGTGTAAAGTTTTAAGCGAGACTGATGAGTATGAAAGATAGTGGAGAAGTAAACTTAAACCTGAAGTTATTGAGTGGCTTCTGTTGGACCAATTCCTAGTCGTATTGAACAAGAATTCAACCATCCGGACAAATATTGCCCAATTCCATAAATTCATATGAGTTTTGATTTTTTTTCATCACATTCTTCTCCTGTTTTGCTCATGTGACCACTCCAACTCGGTCATCCATAAGACGATTGGCTGATATTTCCAACTATGGTTTGTGCTATCAAAAGTTTTTTAAAAGAATAAAAAGGTTAATTTCACTAAACTATGGTGTTTGGCTACTAATTTCCTGATAAGTGCATCTAAATTAAGAAACTTCACAATACATATACCTAAGTTATTATTTTCCCTAAATCACACTATACGAGTATCTTGGGTAAAACAAGATACGAGTTATTTGATATAGGGAAAAACAATGAAAATACGGTGCATGATTTAGGGAAAAAGAAAAGTTAGGAGTGCCCATGGAAAATTTGCCCAGAAATATAACAGATGCCAATTAATATAAGATCGAAGCCCTTTAATGTATCCATAAAACAAAATTCAAGAATAATTACTTAAAGATGACAGAAATTAGCATACCAAAGAAACCAAAGATAAAGTTAAAGCACTCAAACTACCAAAAAGAGCTATAGTATGCTAGCCATAGATGAAAGTTTTATGTTAAACCATGCATTCAAACTAGCAGTATCAAACAATTGAGATCCCCAAAAAATGATCCAATATCACAACTAAGTGAAAGACAGTTGCTGCATAAAAGCAAGACAAGTAATTGCACTAGCACTCAAAGTGGTCCACCTGATCAGCAACAGCATACAAAATTGCAATGATGCAAGGCAGACAGCAACAAACAGCTATACCAATTACACATGCCAAAGCAACACAGAAGACAACAAAGAATACATCAAACGCTAGGAAAACTATGCACAGCCTGCAAGATAAAAAAATAAATTAGATTAGACTAAATTCTAGAACCAAAGGCAACATATTATGTCATAGAGAAACCAGTAAAGTTGTGGCGCATCATGGGTCAGCTCTTGTCCTCCAGCAGAAACCCAATAAAATCCAATAATCCACCATATGAATGAGAACATAGTGTTTGCAGACTCCAAATGTTTCACAAAACTGCCATAAGAGAGCGATGGAGGATCAAGAAAAATACAACTTGTAATTTTTAACAAGAACTCATTTATTGAATGAAAACAAAGATGGTACACATCCACTACAAAAGTTTTTAGTACTCATGCAGAAAAATCTGTAGACCATAATCACAACTTGTAGCATGTATCATCTACATTTTCCTTGCATAAATGTTTGAATGGCAATCCAACACCAATCATGAATATGAAGAAATTATTTGCAGTTAGAAAAAAAAAGATGATAATATGAGAGAGGTAATTGATAAGAGAATACTGAGTTTATGAACTCTTTTGCAACTAAAAAGGTTATTGAGTATATTATTTTTGTTGAATTCTCAAATTTCATGTTTTAACGAGAAAAATACACTACACAATGTTGTACAATAAGGTGTATAGCTACAAGAAAGCAAACACACAGATATTCCTTCAAATCCATTACATATCAGTACACATCTGTCAAATAAATATTTGAAACATATACATGAATAGGTGTGCCAGTTCTTGGAGGTGCATTTATCCATAGTGGTGTGTAATTGAAAGACCACAACATCATACAAATGAGTCTCCGAGAGCTCTGTCAGTGTCTTCACCTTCTACTGTGAAGTCATGAGTCAACGCAAGGAGTCCCTTCGGGATGGTCTAGTGGCTAGCACATGAGGTGTTGCCACCATGAGGTATGGGGTTCGAATCTCGGCAAAGCCGAGGTAAATGTTTCCCTTATGTGCTAGTCACTATTGCAAAGGCTAGTAGCCGCCCGTGATTTACCTCCTCCATGTTGGCCCTGGGACGGGTTGGCGGGGATGCTGAAGGCGAGCGTATTCGCCTGTTGCCACCATGAGTCAACGCAAGGAACGGAGGATGTCTATCGGTGAGTTCCATGTGTTGATCTATAGGCACAATGAAATACACATCTAACAGTACTGCTACTGACACACTCCCAAACATATGCTTCAGATCCAAAATTTACTTTTGAAGCATTGAAACAGAATACATCATGCTCCAGGATTAATAAAAATTCCTAGGAGTCAATTATCCACTATCGGAACCTAGTGTTTTAAATCTCATTCTATATTGGTTGAGACAGGTAAACTTTTTTTTGTTCTGTCAGTCAATTGGCACATGTGAAGCTAATTGGCACACATAAAGCCATAGAACTATCAATATGCAAAGCCGGCAAGTGAACTACTGCCTTCATCACTAGAATCTTTAGAAGCTCCAAATCCACTTATTCTTCATCACGAGAAGTGACAACCCGCTCATCCTTCATCTCTAAATCGCTAAGTGGAAAACTTGGTCGCTCATCCTTCACTGCCTCTTCCTTGAGTTGCCAATGTTTTCTGCTTTTGATACAGAGCATCTTCTTCCTCCTCTACCTCTTCTCCAAGTCGTGACATCTTCCTCCTCCACCACTTAGATCTCCATCACCACCACGTAGGGTTCATTAGTCATGCTTCTCTTCTACCTAGAATTGTGCTCATCACACTACTAACACTAGCACTAGAACGGCCAACACATCTTGTTTTGGTTAGGGACCAAACCCCAGCTTGAAATAGGATTTCAACCTTTGCTTGAAACTCAAACTCACAAAGCCTCAAAACATTCTCTACTAAAGTTTTATGATAAATCCTTTTGCATACTTACTTATAATTTAAATTCTTTGACATTTTAAATCACAAAAACTAGCACGCAATTTAAAGGAAATAAAGATTTTTAATTCTTGTCTTAGTGGATTTGTTCGAGTGGTGAACTTATTTTTAGTTAGGAATGTGATTTTTAGTTAGGAAATACTTGTCATCTTGATTTCTCCACCACTTCAACGTGCAGCTCCCTACCATCTTATGTGCATTTTCTAGTTGTCAGAATCACTGTAAGTCTACACCTATTCTATTAAAGGATATTTATTTGAAGTCCTCCAGTTTTATCACATGTATTGGGTTTATTGGACACATGCAATCAAGCATAATTAAGATCACTATTACATGGGTAATTCAACAGATGGGTGTGGGAGCTTCTGACATTAAACCAGACTTGAAGGAGTCAAATTTTGTTTGTGGATAATAATGATGTAATAATGGTTATTCTAAGTCATCATGTGTGACAAATGTTTCTTTTATTTTTCTCTTTTTTTTTTCTACAAGACGTGTACTTATTTTGTTTGTTTTTGCTCTCCTAGAATGTCAGGAGGCAGATTTCCTTGTTATAGTACTCAAACTCAGTTGCACTGATGAATATTCTATTCAATCCTTAAGACAAAGGATCAGAATGTTACACTGGGACATTCTTTAGGGGAGTGTTTGAGACTCATTTGATTTCTTTTCTAAAAATCTTGTTATTTGTATAATTATATGAGTTAGCAGTATATTGGAGTTTGCTACAGCATAAATATCAACCACAAAATAAATCTTTAATCTCCGGGTAAAAGAGACAGTATTAGTAACTTGAAATTGGAATGTCCATTAGTCAATGTGATTAAACAGAAAAAGATATTGAACATGCATGTTCATAGGTTGATGGGAAACCGATGTTATCAACTGTTACATTCAAGATGAATAGCATGTAAGCCATTACCTAGTACTGCCTCCTTGCTCACCCTGCTCATCGTCTGCAGCCTCTCCTATTGCATTTGGTGAATTTGAGTTGGAGGTCCTTCCACTCCCGCCTTCTTCCTCGTCCAGGTGAGCTCCCTCGGGAATCTGCCTACGCCTATACTCGATACACACACAAACCATATGCAGGATGCACTGTAGCACGTACCCAACGATCCACAACCGAAGAGGCATCGACGGCGTCTCATCCTTGCTCTTGACCAACACCCCGACGCCGACGCCCACAAAGGCGAGGTTCCACAGGATATCGAGCAAAACCACGGGTTTGGAGTAGGCCCAGTCGCTCTGCCGCTCCTCCAGATGCGCCGCCGCCGTCTCCCGCACCATCATCGACGGCTCCCGCATCATGTGCCGGCCACTCGCTCGTCGGAGGAACCGAGCGGTGTGAAGAAGGCCCCATCCGCGGCCGGAGCGGTGGCCACCGTTGCGGGTACCGAGCAGCGGGGCGGGGTCGGCGCTCGAGGCAGCGCCGGGGGTCGCCAGGCTCGCAGCTGCCATCTCTACGATCCAAGAAACGAAATCAAGAAAGAGAGCTGGAAATCTTTCGCTACGCCTGATAGCTCCGGACGCTTACAGTCATGCTGATCGAAATCGAGAAACCCTAAAGAAGGGTGGGAGAATCGGAAAATACGTTCCCAATTCTCGTGCCTCTCGTTTGACAAAGACAGCATCAGCAGCCAAGCGAAAGCGTCCAGGTGAGGCAGAGAAGCGTGAACCGAATTACCTAAATGTGGATCGCGGACCACGGGAACGAGCTTTGTGATGGGTGATAAATCGGGTTGTAAACTATATGAACTAAAACTTATATATATATATATATACATATACACACTGGACGACGCTTTGTGCGCGACCGTGAGCGACGAGCAGACGTGGCAACGCCCGGTTTCGCTACAAATAAAATAACCCCTTTATTCTCTATCCCCTTCTGGCATTTGTTCAAAATTTCTACGGCGCTAATTACCCAAAATAAAATCTCCCTCGTCGCTCTCTCTCTCTCCCTCGCTCCCTCCCTCTCTCCCTCGTCGGCGTCCGACCGACCTGGCGCTCCCCCGGAAGGTTTAATATTAAAATCTCGCTCGCCGCCCCCTCCCTCGCTCCCTCCTTCAACGTCCTCCGTCGAAACTCGTCCCTCGCGCTCCCGGCGGGAAAGTTGCTTCAGCGTCTTCAATCGCACAACTGACGTGAGATCCTTCCACCTCACTCCAACTTAATTTTTTAATCCACACCATTATAGCCTTAAAAAATGGTAAAAAATAGCTGAATAACTGTATAAAGATGCACCGCGCCTTTGCTTCCGTTCTAAACGTTGCTTCAATTACTTCGCAGGAAACCGTGCTTGTAGGAGATGACTTGGATTGGGTTTACGTAGAAGGTCGGAAGGATTTATTCTATGACCTGCAAGTCCGACGGTTGCAACATCCGCCTGCTCTATAGTCGACCTTCATTTGCTGCTACAAGGTGTAGCAGTTGCATAGAGAGGAAGCTGCTACAACGTGTAGCGGTTAACTCTCCGTGTAGCTGCCACACCTTGTAGCAGCTAACTTGGTAGGTCATTTTTTTAGCCCCCTATTTTCTAACAGAGATTAACCTACTAAGTAGCTATAGTTTTCATTTAACGTTCTGCGTCGAAACTCGTCCCTCGCCCTCCCGGCGGGAATGTTTCTTCGGCATTTTCAATCGTAAAGCTGGCTGTGAGACCCAACCTCCTGACTCCAATTTAATTTGTTATTCCACACCATTATAGCCTACAAAAATTATATAATTGTATATCCCAATCACCTCGGTGTTTTCCCCCTTCTAAATGTTGTATCAACGACTTTGCAGGAAACTGTCCTTGTAGATGCTGATCTTCGATTGGTCATTGTAGATGGTGGAAAGGATTTATGCTACGTCGAAATTATGCTGGGCCGACGGCTGCAACAAGCGCCTTCTCTAATTCAGACCTTACTTTGCTGCTACAAGGTGTAGTAGCTAGACGGAGAGGTAGCTACTACAATGTGCTGCAGTTAACTCTCCGTGTAGCTGCGACACCTTATAGTAGCTACCTATCCTAGACGTTTATCTCGCACCCCTATTTTCTATCAGAGAGATTAACGCAGTTGCCATAACTTTCGTACTGTGCATATCAACTTGATTTGAACATTATTTTTGCTCACATTTTCTGCTATCGTCAGCGCCCGTGGTTTGCTGTCTTGCTACAAATTGCGAATGGATATATATATATATATATATATATATATATATAACTTAAAAATATTTATTGTGCTTCAGCGCCCTTGGTTTACTTTGCTGGTACACGTTGAAGCGGTTAACTCGACTAATATCTAGCTACACATGTTTGTAGCTGTATATCATCTTGCTTAAAAAATTATACAAAGTGTTTTGTGATGCTGCTTCTCCTTTGCTTTGGGTTGCTGTGACGCATTGTAGCAGCTCCTTTGACTAATAACTGCTACACATGGTAGCAGTTATATCTACATATAGCTGCACTACTTGTTGGAACTAAATCTGTAAGTCAAATTTTTTAGTATCCGTATTTATGTAAAAAGATTAACCCTTAAAATATTTAATTATCGTGTCTCTGTTGAAACTTACTTAAATAATGATTATAAATTATTTTCCCCAATGCAGCAGATTTGCTTTGGTATGCTGCGACACGTTGTAGCAGCTACTTTGACTAATAACTGCTACACTTGTAGCAACTACCTCTCAATGTAGCTGGCAAAACCTGTGTCAGGTAAATCCGTAAGTCTTTTTTAAATAGCCATATTTTTGTTCAAAGATTATCAACTTTGAAATAAATTGATTTAAAATAATTTCAATTGCTGGAGCGCGTTCTAGTTGCTTTGCTGCTACACGTTGAAGAAGCTACTTCGACTAATAACTGCTACACCTTGTAGCAGCTACATATACATATAGGTTTAACAAGATGTGGCAGCTAAAACCATAAGTTTTTGTTTAGTAGCCATATTTTTGTACAAAGATTATGAACTAGAAAAAAAATTATTTAAAATTATTTTTCGCTCCCTGAGCGCCTTATTTTTTACTTTGCTGCTACATTGTGAAGAAGTTAATTCGACTAATGATTGCTACACCTTGTAGCAGATATAGTGGGAGACATGTAGCTGCAATAACCTATGGCAGCTAAATAGGGAGGTTAGCTGCTAAAACGTTCTAACAACTCTTTCTTCGTTTACGCTCCAATAAGATGGTATTCTATAATATCAATCATTAATAGTTGATAGCAATATCTGAATTTTATTAAGATCAATTAAATGAGGTTCTACAAGTGGTAGAAGCAAATGTAGCACATTGAAAAAGTTAGTCTTCAGAAGCTGCTATACGTTTGTAGCAGTGTGACGGTCCAAATAACCTCTTCTACCCATTTTCCTTTTTTCATTTTTTGTGCGAATATATATACTGCGCAATTACATTTTTACCCTCATAATCCATAGTTTTAACCCTTAAACTCACCGTGTGAGAACTTTTTCTAAGGAATTTACTTGATAGTTGATCGGTTCCCCAACGATGTCTTAATCAGTCAACCTCACCGCGACGACTAGTTTCTCATCCAAAGCTTCGCCTCCATTGTAAGTATTGTGTAAGGGTTTATCTGTCAAAGCTTTGCCTACTTTGATAGTTTGAAATTTTAGTGTGTCGATCTGTGTCCTAGCTGCTACAATGGGGCTTAAGGTTTTTAGGTCACTATTCAAGGAGTAAACCTCTTGTAAGGAACCAAGAGGTTTTAAAAAAATTGTTTAGATTATATGTCGCAGCTCATGTTGTTGAACTGCTACAAAATTATACTACGTGTTTAAACCCTATATTGTCGATTGCCTTCTCACTATTGTAGCGGCTAAGTGACACTAACTACTACGTGTAGAGTATTCATGTTAACCAGCAACAAGTCATTAAGAACTACATAGCAACAATTATAGAAATTGTAATACATTAGATTATGGTTTAAAAAGAAGAGGGTTAGGTATCATAGTATGGGTGGAAATCAATTGCGTTGGAGTGATCGCAACTGTGTACCATTACTATCTATTGTATTTTTTGGACAGAACTAAATGGCGAACCAAAGAACAGCTGCTTCATGTGCATATCGTAAAA
>JBBMJZ010254648.1:0-36429 GCA_037833815.1 Zingiber zerumbet
GGATGTAACGACCAGAGTAAAGACTTCAGGCGGAGTAACTGAAGCATTTCCAATAAAGATAGGGTTACATCAAGGATTAGCTCTAAGTCCCTATCTTTTTACACTAATTATGGATGAACTCACTGCAAACATTCAAAACAGTGTGGTGCATGTTGTTTGCAGATGATATTATTTTGGTAGATGAAACACTTGAAGGAATAAATGCTAAACTAGAATATTTGCGGGAAGGGAAAGATTTTAAGCTTAACGAAATAAAAACAGAATATATGTAATTTATGTTTAGCAATATTAGACATAATGAGACAATTATTAAGATAGGAGATGACAAATTACCTGAAACCGAAAGCTTTAGATATTTAGGATCTTTTTTGCAAACTGATGGAGGGATTAAGAGAGATGTCTTACATAAAACACAAGTAGGATGGTTGAAATAGACGAGAGCGTCGGGTGTTTTATGTGACCGTAAAGTACCTCTCAAACTTAAAGGAAAATTCTATAAAATCGCAGTTAGATATGCTATGTTATATGAAGCTGAATGTTGGACTATGACTCAAGCACATGAGCAGAAGATGAGAGTTGCAGAGATGAGGATGTTAAGGTGGATATGTGGACATATGAGAATGGACAGAATAAGCATTAGAGAGAAAATCGGAGTTGCATCGATTGAAGGAAAACTCTCATAGACACGTTTAAGATGGTACGGGCGTATACTTAGATGACTAACAAATGCTCAAGTTAGGCGATGTGAAATTATAACAAACACGCATATCAAACGAGGAAGAAGACCAAAAAAGACTTAGTTAGCAACAATAAAACAAGATAAAATTTATTTAAGTATAAATAATGATATAGTAAGAGATAGAGCTTAATGACATAAAAAGATCCATATAGCCGACCCCACCTAGTGGGATAAAGCTTGGTTGTTGTTGTAGTACAATTTTTCACTTGTATAAATTTTATACACTGATTACATTCTTGAATACATTCAAACACTCTTCAATTGGTTTTATTCATTCACCAAACCATGTATTCATATCCCTTTCAAAAGATTGGTGTTGTTAAATGCAGAAATCATCGACCTGATATCGCATGTATTATGATGTTTCATGTCCCTAGACTAAAATAATATTGAGAAGGGAGATTCTTACCTCATTCCATCTCATTAATCATGTCTCTTCTTACATACCTAATAGTAAAACTACGTTTGCATGCTTTTATCCCAAATAAATTAACTTCGCTTTACCATCAGTCTTTGGTAATTTATACTTTGTTCATGATGTTAGACTTGAACACAACAAATAGAGCCCTAATCCACCCATTTCATTTTCCTTAAGTGCTCTCTCACCCAAAGGGTTACAAATGTCATGATCTAGTGTACTACCACCAAAACCATCAACCATTCCACCATTATATAGTTGACCAAGGAAAATGCCTTTGCTAGATTCTAAGCCCCCAACAACCTCGCCTAGTGGTCCTTCAATATCAATATTGACTTACCTAGTGCTCTCTAAAAAGATTAATGTACTTCCACTATGCACACTATTACCAACTTTATTTCCTTTAAAACTTTTAGTTCATCTTTCTGTAACTTTCTCATGCCCTTCTTCTGTGAACATTTTCGAGTCACACCACAAAGCTCTAGGCAATCCCTATTAAAATTAAGCTAAGGATGGAAGATGTCTAATCTTCAATCACAAGTAGCAAAGGAACTTGTTCTTTCACCCTTGACTCTACATATATCTAGCAAATGAATTTGATCAAATTAATCATTATAGTTTATGACTAGTTACAAAAGAATAGATACATGTAGACCAAAAATGTAGATTACTTTAAGAAAGTCTTCTCTATAACTCATCTCAAACCAATCTATGCACTCTTCTCTCTTGCAGAAAAAAAGAGTTTACAGGTGTTTTAGATGATGTGTAAATGTCATTCCACAAGGCAGCAAGTTTAGATTGAGCAACTTCAAGGGTATATTACTCAGATGAAAATTAGGATATATAAAAATAAAAAAGAAGTCTAAGATTTTAAAAAAGCCCACAAATGTGGAAGATAAGCTCTCTCAACAAATCACTTTAGTCCCAAATGAAGCTAAGCAAATTTTCAATCTTCCAACAGCACCTACGTTGCAATTTTGTCATTCATAATAATCAAGGTTTTAAAAGGCAATTTTAGGTGGCAGGTAGTCAATCCACCACCTAGTGACTAGGCAATAGGCAAGCCCGCATAAGTGAGAACATAAATAAACATGTTATAAATAAACATAAAATTCAAGTGAATCCACCTGAATGGGTGAGTTGATCAGGTAACTAGAGTTTTATTGTTTTTGCAGGAATATTCAACAGAATATTTGTTGAAATATTCAACAGAATATTTGTTGGAGTATGCAACAAATACTTTTAAATCTTAAAAGTTTAAAAATTTTAAAAACAAAACATAATTTTTATGCCACAGAATAAAATTTTAAAGGCGAATATGAAAATTATAAATATATATAAATTGAAATGAGCATAAGGGGAGCATTGGCATAATGGTAAAATTGGTACCGAGTGACCAATAGTTTTTGTTTCCAAAAAAATGAAAAGTAAAAATTGGAAGATTTTCAATTTCCAAACGGTCCCTTATTCTTGAATATGTTGAACAAACATGAGAATGTTATGATCACGCCTAACCTACATGGAATTTTTATGAATTCACAAAGCAATCCCCTTTTGGCTTTGCTAATCCAAGAACCAAATTATTCAAACATCTACATATTATATTAACAAACTAGAATACAAGTGTTTGATCAAATGAAAATACAAAATAGTGCTTGATGTCAGTTAAAGTAGACAATAAAAGAATAGTATTTGCATAAATAATTAAAAGTCCACCCATGCAAAGATGACACGGGGAGATAAAACTATTTCATGACATAGCAACCATATAAAGAAAAAAAGTATAAGAACAAAGTTTAGAATAACATGCTAATACCTTCGACAGATCCAAAAGGAGTGTTTGCATCTTCAAGACCTACAAGGAAATGTATGAATTAATGACAAGTAATGAGAGGCAGGAAGATAAAATAACTGTCATAGAACCAAATCCTCAAAGTACCCAGTTCATGAATGTACAATTATAATGCACCAAAATAAATCACAATAAAAAACCAACAAAAAAATTTATCATATGCAGAACATAAAACAAAAGGCACCGTACCACAAATTTTACAGGATAGTCAAGGAAAATGCAACTAAATGTATGACAGTAATGCAATTAAATGCAAATCATATAAATTACTCAACACAAGAATAATAAAAGAGTACCCTTATCATTGGCAGAACATAAAACTCAAATGATTAAAAAAGCATTGATGTGTAGCCTGCTAGCCTTATAAAAAAAAAAGTAGATGAACAAGGTAATTTTGGCCAAATGATTATATGAGTTGCATGAATAAATCATTAGACCACGATTTTTATAGACTAGTTAAGGAATAGGCATAAACAAAACATCTCTTTATTGGTCAGACTAGCAATAAGTAGACTTCTAGCTGGAATACACATTGGAGAACAAAAATATGATTTCAGAATAGCCAATAAATAATTATTAAATATACATGGTCATGCAAAGAATAAAATACCTTATCCTACTTATTATATCAATATGCAAAATTAATGATTTAGAATGTCACGATATCCCTTATATGCTACCAGTGTGATAATAGAGAGCAACACCAGTAAATTAGTAGGTTTCTCCTTGTGACTCGAGCGACCATGGTTTGATTCCAGGAGCATAGTATCATTATGTTTCATAATCCAAAGGACCAAAGAGGACATAAATTCATCAATACTTAAAAGATAATGCGTAGCTCAGTACAAGATTCAAAATCTCAAACCATACGGGAGTTTAAGTCTTTGCTTGGAATGATATTGTTTCAGTATAGTGTCGTTATTTCGATGTATGGTGACGATGTGAATTGAAGGGGTGTCGAATGTCGGCATGAGATGATACTTGTCAACACGATTAACATAATGACACAAGATAAATTACATATGTCAAGTACTATCGAGTTATGTTAACTTATAGAAAGCATACATTACAACCATCCCAGCACGGTATGAAATTTCAAATCATAACACACTATTCAATCAAGTGAATTAGGGAAATTTATTTAATGTAAAAGTAAATTAATAGATGGACGATATAAGTAGACAAATTGTGCATAGTTAAGCATAACGTTGCAAGATTATTCCAAAACTAAGAAATCCAAAGAAGAAGCCTAGTATAAATTCCTAAGTAAGTGAATGAAAAAGAAAATTTGTCTGTTCGATGAAGGATGAATAACAAACGGGCAAGTTATGGTAAGATATGATTATCATGCCATTGCACAATGGATTTATTTTCAAATCCTGTAAAAGTTCAAGAAATGAGAATTAAAAGATTATTATGATGACATTGTAGAATGGATTTTTTCATAAATCCCAAAAAAAAAAATGAGAGGCTAACAAAAATAATTGGTTGTCATTTATATTTGTGTCTCCTTTTCTATCTAAAAAGCAAGCATGGTTGTATTTTTTTTATTTGACTTGCACCAAAGAGTACCTTATTAATAGCTATTAATATAAATAAGTAATTTTTCTAGCAATAGGGTATCTTTTTAAATAACGGACTACAAGAGCACAACTTTTTTATTGAATTCATCAATCATCATATTGTGTCATGAAAAAAAAAATTGCACAACTCAGTCTGGAAATTGGAAAGCATTAAAGTGAGTTAAATGGTGACAGTTATAAGATTTATGATCCAAAACAAAAGGAGAAGTAAAATGTTGAATGCTTCAAGTGAAATTCAACTATATAGCTTCACCATCAAGCATGGAAACATAAGAAAATGCTAATTCCAGACTCAGAACTCATGGACAATTTTAACAAAATTGTGAATTCCAAATTGTAAGCATGTAAACAGCTTAAACACAATCAAATGCTAATTCCAGATTATTAATTTGTTAACAACTTAATCAGAAGATAAGTAGAATATCAGATTGTAATAACCAGGAGAAAAAAATGCACCTTTATCAGGAAACTGAAGGTATGTGTCAACCTTTGACACCGAAGAGCTCTTGAAGCTGGCTTTCTTGCTCCTCTCTTTGAGCAATTCATCCAACTCCTTGTAGTATGACATCTTGGCCGAACCGCTTCCTTTGGACTGGTGCTTCGCCTTCTTGAACTCCTTTAGTAAGTTTCTCCACTTATCCGTGCACATAGTCGGCGACCTGTCGAAGCCTTTCTCCCGCATCTTAGCGGAGATCTGCTCCCACAGGTGTTTGTTCGACTTGGAGGTATTGAAGAACCCATCGATCTCCCGACGGAAGGCGATGAGGCTCCTCGTCTCCTCTTGGATCCACGTCTCGGCGCGCTTCTTTGGCGCCTTGACCTCATGATCGTCGCCGCTGCTGTCGCCCAAAATCATCTGCTGCTGCGGCTGCGGAGGCGACGGCAAGCCACTGTTGTTGTAGAAATCGACGCCGCGGGGCTTCTCGGCCAAGTACATGGTGTTTGTGGGCTTCGCCGCTGCCACGCTTGCGATAATGGTGGGATGAGCTCGAGTGAATTCGGCGAGGGATCGGTCTAGGGTAAGGAGATGCATCTGCGAGGTGGTTCAAACCCCATGCCTGAGAAAGAGAAAGGGGAGGAGAAAGTACAGGTTTGGGGATCTTTGATCTCGATAGAACAAACAATTCGTACTGAAATTGAAAGAACAAAAAAAAACAGAAAGAGAAAAACAACGGCAGGAAAATAGTGGATTTAGTTGTGTCGGGCCGATGGGTTCGGCTGCGACCCGGTACGGTATGTTGGGCCAGATCTTATACGGCCTGTTACGTGGATGCAATGAATGACCCATATTGCATATTAAGAATTGTATAAGCTATATAAAGGTAGATTCGCTACCTTAGCGACCCCCCTAGTGCCGGCCCCACGGATATAGAGGGAGGTTCATACAGGTACACAGGTCATAGGTGCATGGCGGGGTAAACCCCAGGTCGTCAGTTTCTGAAAATCGACCCTTGGCCATTACTCTATAAATACCATTGTATAAGCTATATAAGCTTATACAATTCTTAATATAAGCTATATAAGCTATATAATGCAATGAACGTCCAACAAAAATATATAAGCTATAAATATTTAGCAGCAACGGAAGATACTTTCTTTTTTTTTACTAATAACTATATAAACACCTATTATATTTTTGACATTTTTAATTAAGAATTGTATATATTTCTATTGTCATTTCGAAATAATACCTAAGACAAAAGATTCAATTAATCGATATTCAAAAGGTGAAATTTACACCTCTTAGCTATAGCATTTATAACACAACACAAGTAACTCTCATTCACGGATATCTAAGCAATTAGTCTGATTGCTTTTACGGAACTTTCCTTTTGTATTATTAAACCATCATCCATTAATACAATGCGAACATGATTTGATTTCAAATTCAGAGCCATGTCTATTCTACCCTCTTCAAACCCTACTAATTCACGTGACATTATTTCATCAAGACCATGAATATGAGTAATTGCATCGTCTACATGAAGTACGGTATTGATATTCGCAATCTTTACTTCTCTAGTATATTATTCAATACATTCATAGATAATATTACTAATTTCGTTGGCTCAAAGGGTTACCATTGGCATTTCTTTATTCTTTTTAGGAAGGAAAAAAAAACAATGCCTACATTGGAAACTAAGGCTAATCCATTATTTTTTGCATGGCTCTAAGAATATGAATATTTGCATGGATAATACAGAAATGTAACTCACTATTTAAAGTTCCTAGAGTTGCTTGTATGGCTTGTTGGAAAACTCGTAATTGGACCTGATTAATCACTTTTTCTTGTTCAAAATGAAGTATTTCATTTTTATAATTTTCTAATTGTTCTAAACTATCAATCAAATTTACTTTTTCTCATTTTATGTCAAAGTATCCATTCATTGATACTCATTTGCTTCTATTTCCGCTTTACGTAAGTAAGTCCGAGCTCTTTTGAGTTTTGAGGGGCTCAATGGCCCCATTATATAATTCTTCCAAATTTCAAATAGTAGTCAAAATCCTCTATTTTTAATTATCTAAACACTCTTATTTATACTTGCTCTTATGTGCGTATGAGGGGGGCGTTGACACGAGTATGTATACATGTCAAATTTGTCATGCATTTGAAATGAATCATGCTAAATATAGTTGCAATTGGACTATGCAGTTGAGTGCATTTGATAATTTTATAGACATAACAAAAAAAGATCAATCTTTTGAAAATATTTGATTTCAAAATAATTATAAATAGAAAGAGAGTTACATTATAGCATGAATTATACGAGACAAGTTTTTTTTTAACAGAACACTTATTTTCCATCAACAACAATTAAAATCAATAGAGTTACGTATAGAAATAAGAAAACATATTTATAAATTCTCACCTAAATGGTAGCATTTTACATCTTTTCAATATATCTTTGGTTCCAAATCTAGCTAGTAAGTTACAAGAAATTTGACTGACGCTCAAATTCTTAGAAATTGTCGTCAACAAGAACATTGTAAGAGTTTAGAAAGATGAAATAAATTAGAAAAAAATAAATAATTGCTCCTACGTCGTAATTTCTTAAATGTTCAATGTCTAATCTAACTAATTGATTAGGATTTCTTATCTGTTTGTATCTGATCGTCTTGTCTACTGAAAATTTTCATCTATCAAACCCGACATCCTTATATATCGAAATTTCACTGTCCAATATCTGATAGATTTCACTAATAATGCTACCGTCAAAATTTCAACGTTATTCTAATCTCAAACCGTTCTTTATATCAAAATATTGACTGAATTATTGCTGTGCAAGTCTTACGAACATAAATGCCTCAAAACTCGAGAAAGAGAGCTTGAATTTTGGATTAAATAGTACACTAGTTTAGCCAACAATTAAAATTACTAAATCACGTGGTTTAAATTCGCATAGGTAATTTTGAAAATATTTAAATTAACCCGCTCATACACTTTTGCTTTCTAAATTAATTACTATAGTGTAGCAATAGATTCAATATATTTCTATGATGAAAATTTTTTTAATCGATTATTATAATATAGTAATCGATTAAAATTTTTTAAAAAATATTAAAAAGTTTTCTATGATTAAACTCTTAATATATCAAATTGATATACTGAGAAGAACTCATTATGCGTTCTCTAGATTCATTAACCGATTTCGGTCAAAATTAATTAATGAACCTAGAGAGTTTAGGGTTGACGTAGAATTAGGTCATATGTCTTCGTCTAATTTTTTTAATTATATTTATACCCTTAAATATCAATTCAATCAGTCATATTAAAAGTATCAAATTTTGATAATAAAACTTTTTAATAGACTGCTATAGTATATCAATTGATTAATTTTTTTTAGTCACATAAATTTACTGAACAGAAACCAGCGGTATCCACATTACACTACAAGAAAATAGATATTTTGCGACGATTTTTCTCGTCGCTAATACCTTTTTTCCGTCGCAAAAAAATATTCGAGACGATAAAATTTTGTCGCTAGAGTCATCGTTATAAGCTTGTCGTAAACCTTCATTAGCGACGAATTTTCTTATATCGTCGCTAATAATTTTGCGACGTTAAATAATGCGTCGCTAAAGTAAATTACTTCGCCGTAAAACAATTAACGACGATTTAAGTAGTATCGTTGCTAAAGTATTAATTAACGACGAATGTATATATTTCGTCGCTAAAATATTTACTACGATTTTATATATATTCGTTGCTAAAATAATGTTTCCCAGCTGCAGGGTGGTTAGTGACAAATTTTGCAAAATTCGTCGCTAAAATGAACCGTTAGCGACAAATTTTGCAAAATTCGTTGCTAACCACAGATTTTAATAAAAAAAAATCTTTTTTGTTTCCTGTGTGCAGATTCATATACATACAAATTAATCATCACAACTAAAACAAAATATAACAACAGATTCAAAAATACTCTAACAATTAACTTATACATACTTCAACACAAATATAATAACAATATTCACAAACCAAATTCAAAATATGTTCACAACCAACAATCCAAACAAGTTGACAACTAAAAATCCAAATCAGTTCAAAACAAGTCCAGAACATCATGTTTCTAACTGAAAGTCTACAACATCAAAGCCTAAGACGAAGGAGGAGGAGGAGGTGGAGCTGAAGAAGAAGCATGGATCAAGGAATCTAATGCTCCAGGTGCCAATCGGTTAAGTATTTGTTCAAACTTATCTTGTCTTGATTTAATTGATGCTAACTCATCTTGCGTGTTTGCTAGCTGAATTTTGGTGCTCGCTAACTCATCTTGGGTCGATTCAAGTCTTTCACGCAATGCAGCATTAGTTGATCTGGATGAGGATGTGGCATCTGAAGAAGTAGACCTAACTGGCTTCGGCCCACTTCCAAGTCCTCTGATGTATCCAGACCGAGTACCGAGGACCTAATACAAATAGAACAATGCATAACAACCAAATATAACAATCTAATCACTAGTTTATATGAAATACTTTAAATAGAACACTACCATCAGTGGGAGCTTGAAAGAAGGTGGAGTTATTTGTTCCTGCCGAGTAGTGGAGTTATTGCTTGGCTTTGCTTTCTCTTTGTGCAGTGAGCAATATAAGTGTGTTGCAAACAAATTGGTTATCATCATGGATTCGAGACAGCCTTAACTAACAGGAATCCTATGTGCTATTTATTATTGGAATTAGTTATTAAATTATCATAAATTTGACACAGTTCCTATGTGTTGAACGATATTTTCTGAATTTTCTCTTGAAATTTTGTATTGCAGCTACAGAACGAATTACTTCATCCTGATCTTTTTTGTTCTTGGTAAGAAAAACAGCTAGGCCATGTCTATTTCTGTATTCTTAAACTTCCTTTGTTGTATTAAGTTTGCCTACCTAATGCCCTCCTATTTTAAACTTCTTACTGCAGCCGTGGGATTTCTTCTGATGCCTCTTGCTGTTGTTGCAGCCTTTCTCACAGGTTTAAGCAATGCATTTTTAAACGATAGGTAAGACTGCCTATTGTCAAGTTGCTTCTGAACTATGAGGAGTTGATTCTCAATGTTTTCATCTAGTAGAACAAAAAATTGTTCCTTAAAAAAGTAGGCATCATTAGCACATAATCCTTAGCACCAGTTGATAAAATGTTCTGTCCTGTTTTATTTAGGCGGATCTATTACTATATTGGTTTGTGTACTATTGATTAGTTGTCTCTTTGTCTTGTGAGTTACAAAGATGAAAATGCACATGGCCTATTTTTATGGTGGGATTTCGAAATGAATGCTTTCTTTTCTACCTATGGAACTGAAATTCTGTCTCCAGCTCTCCATCTTTCACCTTAAGCACATTTGATCTCTTAATCCAATCTATTTCCTTTCTTTTTTATCCCAGTGAAATGCTGGCCAATTTCCCATCAAACTCCTTCCACATTGTCAACTGTTCGGCCACTATCTCTAATGAGAGGAAATTCAAAGAAATGACCAACAACATGAAATTTTCGTCACCTTGCTGATCTAACGTGAATGATGTTTTAACCTTAGTGTTACAATCCATTCAAGTTTGCATGTTTCTGGATGCTTGTCAAATAGAATTTCTGTTTGATTAATTGTAACTTATGGACAATTTGCATTGGTCTTCCTTAATGTTGATAGGCTAAAGTTTGTCCTATTGTTTCCAATTGGTTGTAACTTGATCCTGCACTATGCCACAAAATAATGGTTACAGAGATTGGTCTTATGGCAACATTTATTTTTTCAAATTTTTTTTTTGTTCCTAATATCTAAAGCTTCTATTCTCATGAATCAGGGAAATAAAAATTAACTAAACCTTGCATCTGGAGCTTTAGTTGACTTCACTTATAGATAAATCATTAGTGCTTTTATTCTCTCTTTTAGTGTAGCATGTATATCTTAACATGACTCAGTGAGAAAACACCTGTAAATGATGCTTGTATAACCTAGTAATATTAGAAGTAAATCTAGGAATTGATCGAACCTATATGTGAAAGTGGTTTGTAGGATTGTACTCTTGCCAATTTAGTGTCTACAGGTTGATAAATCAAGAGTAAATTTTTTTATAAAAGAAAAAAAGTTATCCTGGTTAGCTAGATTGCTGTACAGGACCTTTCCATTTAATTGGCAAAAAGGGTCTTGTAACATTGTGCTCTTGCCAATGTAGTGAGGGCTCAATAAATCAGGAGTCAGTTTTTTTTTAATGATCTCCTGGTTATCCAAATTTCTGTGAAGAACCTTACCATTTTACTGTTTGGCCTCTACTTTGCTAATCATGCAATAAATCCTTCTTAGAGAAATACCTTTCTTTTGAAGCTGTCAGGAAATTGATTTCTGCAGAATTTTTAGTAGTGTAAAAATAATGTTTTGCGTGTTTCAGAGCAATATCTGTGATGGTTTGAATAATTGTTTTAAATGGGAAGCTCAGCTATCAAAAATATGTTATGATATTTAACATGGTTTTGCTATAATTTTGTCTTAGAAAACATCTTCCATGTACTTCTTAGGCTCCATCTGAATTTTTTAATACTGAAAATCTTTTCTGGTCAATTGAAAAATATGTATTTTTTGAGGAAAATGATTTTTTTAAAAGAACAGAAGTCATTTTCTTTAGAAAATTCAGAAAATATTTTCCTAGAATGTATTGTTGTTAGAGTTTCTATTTCTGTTTTTCTTCTGTGCTGGAGTTTCTTTTTGTCCTCTTACAATAGTTCCTTAATTATATGGTGGAAATAAAACCTATCATAACTGTGAACTAAATATCATCTCTTTTATTTCTTCATGTTAATGTCCTGTTTCTTTCTAATGGAGTGGTTTTCACAGCTTTGCCGTAACTTTTAATGAGAAAGTAACAAGGGCTGTCAGACAGTTTTCTCCCCATCTAGCTGCAAAGTTGAGACCCCCTATTGCGTAAGCACTAGTTTATGTTCTTTGAACATTATTACAAATTTGTTATGGAGTCAATTATTTTGTGGCATGTGCATTCATAGGCCAGTAATTGGTGGACGATCATCAACAAAAAGAACAATCCATATATGTGGTCAGCCTCGCTGGGTATTTGTCCTAATATCCTCAGCTGGTGAGTTCAAAAAAATCATCTTTATGGTATCTGATGTCAAAACTCTTCAGTGACAGTGGTATGACCAAAACCTTTGTTGCAGCTAGTTGCATCCTCTGGTTGACCTCCTGCAACCTCCTTTCAGTACTTTGGGCATTCACCATTGGGCTGCTTGGTACTTGTTCACATACACTTTATTGTAAGATGAAGAAGTGATGTAATCTCACAATGGATTGGGTTTTGCAGCAACAATACTTCATGCAAGCTTCAGATCACCCAACCTGAAAGCACGCCTCAACACATTCCGAGAGGAGTTTCGAGCAGTGTGGCGCAATTATAGCGAGCTATAATGACTGAGGTGAAGATTATTTTCCTGGAAGTGATTTTTTATTCTCACACCTTAAGCTCAAAACTGAAGGACGTAACCCTAATAGTCAGTATGGCTCCATATCAATAAATTTCTTCACTATATTCGTATTTTGATACCTCCCCAGTCTATTTTCTTATGAACAATTGTAGGTTCAAATGCGTCGCATTCCCTTAAAAAGAACAATTCTAGTCGAACTTACAAAGAAGGGCTCTCAATGCTGACTTGCTTTTGTTTTATGCATGGATGTAAAATGTTTATAATATTTGGGGATAATACATAATGCAACTGAATCTTTGCATGTAGGATTCGGCTTGAAACTTTCTACTTTCTAGTGATGGTTGCTTTTCCTCCAAGATGGTCATTTTAGTTGGATGGTACAATCATGTACAGAAGCTGGTACGATACGTGCTGCCTTGCCATCGTCTTATTGTAGTACAAACTGATTAGTGATAACCTAAAATGACAAACTTTGTAAGCTGTGATTTTAGAAGGAACTTTGCCATTGACTATCTATCTAGGATTGAAGGCAAACAAATGATTACCATGTCTGCAAATGCTGATGGCGTCGATGTGGATCATGCTTGCGAATGATTACAATGTTCTATAGCTTTGTCACCACACCCTGGTGGTCAGTATTACGTAATGCGTTAGCCCCGAAACTCAAATTTACAAAATTCCGATTAATACGCAAGTATTCGTCTGAATCTACCACCACAAACATAGTAGAAATATATGCTCAATCTATGTTTTTTTGCTAAGCTTTAAAAATGATTATCTTGATGAATCTCAGCTACCAGTGTAATGATATCCAGAAAGGAGTAAGTACAAGGGCTAATACGTGCCAAAGTCTCGGCCACCAGTAGGGCTGATCAAGAGAAATGAAAAGTGATTCAAAGTAATATTCTTTCTACGGATGATGAAAGCACAAAACGCTGTGACAGGAGAAACAAATCTAACAAGCTTTATATGTAAATACCCGAGTTTCTTCTGCCCTCGGCATTAACTTATATCTACAGTCATATCACTTGCAAAGGACCACACTCGTAATCAGGTAACTGAAAGAACTAAGCAGAGGCAACGTCAACAGCTGGGACAACAACAAGCAGGCTTCACTTCTCACATTACTATTTCAGGCTTCAGGATGCTTGATTTGATTTCTTTATGTGGGAGAACAACCCCTCCATTGCTATACACCTCATCAGAAATATGCACGTCCTCGCCAAGGATGGTCATGTTTTCGATCCGTGCCCATTGACCCACCGTCGAATGCCAGCCAATGATGCTGCTGGAGACGCATGCGTGCTTCTTAATTCGAACACCTCGCATCACCGTGCAGCTTGACAACCGAACACCAGACTCAATCACGCAGCCAGGACCAACGGCAACATCTGGCCCGATCAGGCATCCCTCGCCTATCACAGCATTCTCATGAATCAGGACATTTCCTACAATATGGGAGCCGGCGGCTAACTTTGTAGATGCTTTCTTCCGCAGCGAGTCGAGATACAGCCGTAGGCCTGTGATGTAGTCCTTTGGCTGCCCGATGTCCATCCAGAAACCAGGCAGTACCATGGCATAGAGCTGTTTCTCAGCTGCAATTTTTGGGAAAACTTCCTTCTCGATGGAGGTTGGTCTCAGCTCAATACGATCCAAGACTGATGGATCGAGCAAGTAAATCCCAGCATTGATCTTGTTTCCAACAAATACTTTTGGCTTCTCCACAAATTTATCGACCCTCCCGCTTCCTTCATCCATAACAACGACACCATACTTGGACGGCTCATCAACCTATTAAGTAGAAAAAGGACAAGTTATTGGCGTAGAGTGTAATGATGAGCAACAAACTACTGTACCTTGGTCACCATTATTGTTGCCTTGCCGCCATGTGATTTGTGGAACTGAATTAGTTCGGCAAAAGGGTACTCACTTATGACATCACTGTTGAGGACAAAGAACGGCTCACCAGAGCCATCTATTAGCTTGTCTCTGGCTAACGCGAGGGGACCAGCTGTTCCAAGCGGTTCAGTCTCTTGGGAGCAAGTGATTTTGATTCCAAGCTTGTCCTCAAAGTCCTCCAAAAAGCTAATCATAACCTAAAAAAAACAGACGAAGATGAGGCAAGAAGAACAGCGTGCAGAGATTGTTGCATGATGCGTCATATCTCGTACCTCTGGTCGGTAATTAATGGCCAAAATGACTTCGGTAACTCCAACATCCTTCAGAGCTTCAATCTGGCAAGTGTTGCAACAAAATCAATATGACGTCCAAAAAATACCTAACAAACAATTGGTTCAACTGAAACGGAGAACAGACTTTTCATGGGAGATTCATAGTAATGATGCAAGACTTCGCAAATACAAAGCTCAACCTTTATCTATAGAAGAATAAATCAAAATGCAAACATTGTTTTCCATGTAAACCAACAAGCAAAAAATTAAATCTTATTCTTAGTCATACTCAAAGGGGCTCTATATCATCATCTTGAAATCTTCATTTATGTAAGAAATGACAAAGAAGCAATCCAAAACATATATACCTGATGAAGGATCATTGGTTTGTTAGCGAAATCAACAAGTGGCTTCGGAAAACTGAGTGTCAGAGGCCGAAGGCGGGTACCAAATCCTCCAACAAGGATGAGTGCTTTCATGGTGTACGATTCTGTTTCCCTATAGATGAGATGCAAGATCCATAGATTAAAATTAGGCCAAATCTACTGGGATATGAAAAGTAAAAGCAAAGTCGGTGATAAATTGCAGTTCTGTAATTGACTTGGAATTATAAATGTCTATACTCATCAACCAGAAGCCAATATCTGTTCATAGCATTCATCCAACAATTCGGTAAGTTTTCTACACCAATAATATTCATCTACTCCTACGAATGGTAGATTATCAGTGCTGACGATTTACTTTCTTCCTTTCAATCACTACTGTACACATTTTAATGAATCTTAACTCTCTTAGAAGAGAAGCTAGATCTAAACTCCCTCAAATTTGACTTCGCATATTCTACTAAAATTGAGATGACACGAAGCATGCTTGTGACAAGGACTCACCGGTTTGTGTACATTTTAAAAGAAATTATGTGTGGTATCAGAGACAAGACTGAAAAACGGGAGAAACAGAAACAAAACCAAATAACTCAAGCAATTCTAGCCAAGCGACAGAGAGATCAAACGTATGATTTTATAATATCCAATCACATACATTTCCAGTTAAGAAATTAACGCCAGTAATACAAGACAACCGAAAAAAGTGCACGAATAAGGTCATTGCCCTAAAAGACCAATTTTGGAGCTCATTTGACTAAGTACCAAACTATTTCACTATCATATAAAAATTGCGAGCACCCTACCAAGCCACAAACCCCTGGCCACCGCAGAAGCACAGAGATCACAACCTAAGTCGCCGGATCTTTGGTAAGAGCAGTAACATCAGCTCAAAAGCTCCATAATTTCGTTATTAACTTCAAGATCCATTCATTAGACATATAAAACGGCACGCCATGGAAAAGATCGACAACTCTCGTAGATCCGAACCAAGAATCAGCAGGAAAAAGAAGGTGAACGAAAAGAGCAAGATACAATGGAAGATTAGTGTTGGCACCTCACCCAAACTATACCTTTTTCGTCAAGATTCCGGCTGGAGGACGCGGATCACGGAGAAAGACAACCGATCTCTCCGCTGCCCGCGAGGAAGACGAGTGGAGAAAGGCAAAAGACTTCGACGCCCCCCGTCCCCCTTTTATAGTCCCCATTTCGAGAGGTAAATAATTTTTTTATAAAAAAATACAAATTATTATTTCGACCAAAAAAACGAATTATTACGCAATTTTGTCTGACTTGGCACAATCTAAGTGGCTGATTATTAGTAAATAAATAATTTTGAGGATTTATCACATTAATTTTTCCATCAAACACGCTTTTTTTTTTTAAAAAAATATCTTTAGAAAAATAATTCAAGCCGAGTCGTTGGGACCGGACCGGCTCGTGTATGGGCGACTTTTAATGAAGGATAGAGAAAGCTATTTCGTCCATGTACGGACAAGATGGCATAAAAAGTGTCTATATCAGTCATCTATATATATATTTTCTCTACCCTTTTTATAAATTAGTAATTATCCGAATTATTATCCTTCATAATTTCTCTCCTCCATATTAATTTAGAAATAGATTAACAGAGACGCTGAGAAAATGAATCATTTTTTACCATAATATATACACATATATTTTGCTAAATTAACTAATTTTAAATAATATATATATTAACATGAATTATAACATTTTCATAACTATTACGTACATTTTAAAAATCAATAACCTTTTTCATTTCTAAGCGTCAAACTGCATGCGCCGACATGCATTTTTATTTTTTTATTTTCCCAATTGAATCAGATTGTCCAATTCCGTGGGCATTCCATGTGCAATGGAATTAGATTGGAATTAAATTGTATCTCTTTCTCTAAGAACATCCATCCTAATTCATCGTCTTAATGTCCTATCATATATTCATTATAATAATATATTTTTTACCATTTACTTAATTATCTTAAAATTAATATATATTAAATAAATATAATTTAAATATATTTTAAAATCCTTAAATTATTATTATTATTTTTAATAATAATCTTATTTTTTAAAAAATAATTTTGCTATTTTAAAAAAATAATCTTAAAATTTTAATATATTTTATACCATTTAAAAAACAAAATAAAACAAAATTAAAAAAAGGAGAAGAGAGAGGGATTATAATACTCACTGGTTATTATAATCGTCCATTTAACACTTCCTTAGAAGGTCCTAATAATAATAATTTATAATTTTATCCGTAATTTATTTTCTTTAACCTAATGCGGAAACCGTGAGCATAATATAATAATTTACAAATAAGAAATAATGGCGACATCGCTGTCACTGTCTCCACCTTATCTTGTTACAAAATAATTGTCAAATTCTGTGGGCATTGCATGTGCACAGTATTTAAAAGTATCACTAATATATATATATATATATTTTTTGTGTGAAAAGAAAAATCCAAAATTCCTTTAAAAATTCTGAGAGTGTTATTTTTTGCTTATTATTTATTGTTCATATGCTTCTTCGTTCTTTTACTTTCGATGCATTGCATCATTCTTATAATCCTACAAGGAAACCCAAAACGGCCTCGGAGGTCAGTTTTTACTTGTTTCATCGTGTCATGCCTATCGTCGCCTTTTGAGGGTGGTTTGCTAGCCAAATTAAATCGACGTTGACAAGCTCAGAGTTTAATTACTTTAAGAAAGAAATATTTTTATTTTTTTGAGAATTTCAACTCATTTTCATGTTCTTATTTTTGTATTAGAGGGACTATTTGACTGATTTAGTCGAACCGTTTTGACAAATCTAAACATATTAGTGAGTAGATTGTGAGAAAGATTCGAGCAGCACAGAAAGTTAAGGCCCGTGGGCCTAAAAAGCTTTGCGAGATCACGCCTAATATAACTTAGAGAAATATTTAATATTTTATTAATATTTTTAAAATATCATTTTTTAATATTTTGTAATTAATTTTTAAAACACAACTTAAAAAATAAAGTTTGAAAAAAAAAATAGGTTCGATGTGCCAAATTCGGTTTGGACAAAGTTATGGAATTATCCATTTCACATACCCAACTTTTTTAATTACAAAAGCACATATTATATTTATATTATACCTTTTTTCATATTTAAATTTTTATTCTATTTATTTAAAAATTCACTGTTTTCAATATTATCAAATGTATATCTGAGGGTGTGGCTTGCAACAGTGTTTTACATCCACCAGCCTATTTCAGATGACAACATAAATTGTAAATAGTAATTTTTTAAAAGTTTGATTAAATTTGTCATAAGTTAATTATAAAGCTTAAGACAATGATATTCACTAACTAATATCATAGTTCATCTTTAAGTTTCGTCTAAAATTAACTGATGGACCTAGAAAACTCTAAATCACTTTAAATTGATATTATGTATTCCTACACGTCTCCTTAATATATTCATATCCTCAAATCTAAATTTGATAATGTAAATTAATAACAGTAAATGATAGTAGTCAGATTTATCCCAGAACTGTTATTTTTTATCACATATTTAATCAAACTTTATTTGACTTCGCTCTTCAGTCTAACTTGAAGGAGAAACATCTAATGGTAGTCGGATTTACCCTTAAACATTGGCAGAATGTTTCTGAGCAATTTAGTTGAGTTCCTCCTAATAATTTGGTTAGGTTCGTTCGAGCAGTAAATTTAAGTTTCGCAAAATAATACCACCGAGTTCCATAGAGTAATAGCACTAAGTTATCTAGCGTAGCAATATTATTAAGTTCTTTTGTAGAACAATACCACCAAGTTTCAAAGAGCAAAACCACTAAGTTCTTCTGTATAGCAATATTATTAAGATTCCGCAAAACAAATTAGTTAAAGTTTTGCAGAACAATATTATCAAATTCCATAGAGCAATATTACTAACTTTCTAGAGTAATACCGCTAAGTTTCACAGAATAATACAGTTAGGCTCCTCTGAGTAATATGACAGAATTCTTTTGAGCAAATATGGTGGGATTTCTCCCAACAACCCAGTTAAGCTCCTTTTAGTAATATACTTAAGATCTTCTTAATAATATAATTGGATCTCTTAGAAGGAATATAAGCAGGACCTGCCAATCATCATAAGTATTACGTATTGACCCTCGGAGAAACCTTCTATTAAGCATTGAAAATATCTTCACTTGTTACGATGAATCTTTTCCCATGCATCCAGTGTTGTAAAGCTTCTTGTTACTAACACGTGGTAATCAATGAATGGAGAAGTAAATAGTGAATGTCAGGGGTGATTCCCTTGATTCTTTCTTCATAGTACATGGCAAACAATGAATGGAGAGGCAAGTAGTGAATGTTAAAGGTAGTTTCCTTAATGCCTTCTATTATATTTGAAAGGTATCCTAAGACAATCACCTTATGGAATGCACAATTTATTGGATAAATAAATATTCACTATTTGAGTGCACATTTTATATGTTTGATTGAATCTTAAACTTATTTATTGAATGTCCGCAATACGATTCATAGCATGAGAGAACTTGTGATTAGATCATGACTAGTGAGCATCTCTATATGTGTAATTATGAATATATTAAAATCTTCCTTAGTCGATGAATTGATGTGTTCAGACGTCATCGATTCTGTAAGACTAGTACATGTTATACTTCTTGGTCTAACCAAGCAACTGTTTCTCACTGGAGACATTGAGATGTCGAGAGTTAAAACGTCGATGTTATATATGTTAATGAATCTCTTATTACTGCTTAAGTGCAAGTTTCCTTCGACTTAAGGTATTCAAGTCATCTTAGTTATGAAGATTTATACTTTGACATCTTAAGTAAGTATCTTCGAGGAGCTGTGGACCCGGGATGATTGTGTATAAACTGAAGTGCTCGAAGGTGTTTGAATAGCCAACAAAGGATTCCCCACTCCTTACAAGGAATTGTATACTCTATGGTCACTTGTCAAAATTGTTATTTAAAGTCTTTGGCCAAAGTATTATATGTTAAGAGTATTATACTCTTGGACACATGTACGAGTAACTCGAATTCACAGAACGATAAAGTATTAATTGGTCTAGGTATGACATAATCAACCTTGTGGGGACTTACATATAGACCATGTCCTGAACTAAGTAGGTATAAAACGAGTGAAAAGAACAAGACAAAACTCACTATAAATGTTGAAAGGTTCAGAAATAGCTTTGGATTAAAATTTTATCAACCCAAGCTCACCATGAGCCAACCCGCCTAGGCCTGCGACCCGCGCGGGTCAGCCTACAACGAGTTTGAGTTAGCCTGCGGGTTGAAAAACACATGTAAGTTTTATGTCAATTTAGTATCTTTATTTGTTATAATTTTAAAATAAAAATAGTATGCTTTTTATCAAACATGAGTACATATTTGTATCCATTTATATTTAAAAATTAAAATATCTATTTCTAGATATATTTGATTGATGAAACCTTTACAAAGTAAAACATTGAAGATATGAAACTTTTTTTTTATTTTAATTTTTGATGGACTCGTGGGTTGACCCACCTAACTCGCAACCTGCCTCGGATTGGGTTGGATTGGAGATTTTTCAACCTGCCAAGATGATGAGTTTGAGAATTAGATTCTCATATTGAGAGAGATTAAGTTTGGTTGGATCAGACAAAGGACAAATATAGAAGAGATTTTTGTCAGAACAAAAGCGAGGATGTGTTATGTCTTCTGAAGACGAGTTAGATCCTCTTTGGTTTAAATATAAACCTAATTGATATAGTTTTAATTACAAGAGTTTTCGTTATTGAACCAAGTGGTTTGTGATAGGACCAAAAAGAATTTAGATATCTCCATAATAATGTGATATTATCCACTTTGAGCTTAAGCTCTTATCATTTTATTTTCGGACTCTATCTAAAAAGCCGCATACCAATAGAGATATATTTCACTTATAAATCTAACAAAGTCCCACAGGCTCCTCGACCCACCAGGTCTTCCTGCCCCTCGGTTCACTCGACCTATTAGGACTTTCTTACCTAACCGCAACTAAGACTTCCTACGTGATATTTGGTCCTCTTGATTCGAATATAGGAGTCCCCACGCCCGATCCTCAACGCACCATGTCTTTAACAGTGGATATGGATTTGGATTTGATCCGCACCGATAGAAGATTTATTAAAATTTCCTTTTTCTTATTTTCTCACCCTTTTATTATGTTTCTCCTCCGTTTTCTCTGTCGTCTACGCCAAAAAGGGGGTTCACTGCCCTTGCCGCCCCGGCGACCTGCTACTGCCGGCCAACCTTCGGCCACCTCCCTTGCTGCCTTCGGTTGGTCACCAAGCTGCCAGAGAGTAGCAACAGCCGCCGGACGGCAGCAACAATGAGGAAGGTCCTCCCTGCTGCCGCCACCGCCCTACGGGAGCAGCACCGCCTTCACCAAGAGAGGTAAAGGACAAGGAGGTTGGTATTCTTATTCTTCTTTTTCGTCTTCTCCTTCACCCACTTCTTCCCGCGACAAACTTGAGTATCGTAGGGGTCATACTGGCAATGTGGACCAGGTGCTAATCTTTGTTACGTTTCAAGGCATCGGATTATACGAGTTGAGAGGCAGATCTAGCTTTTTGGAGAAGAGAAGTTCGAGCAAGCGAAAAAAAACTATCAATAAATTTTTGAATAGATAGAGTAAAATTATAAATGTGCAAAAAGAAAAGATGACTATAATGGAAATGTGATAGTGCCAATGAAATTATTGTATTAAAAGATGATTATACTCATCCCAAGCGTACCTCACAGTCTGTCTCCATATTATGTGAAGGGAGATAAATTACGGAATTAGTTTAAAGTTGACTGTCAAGTTGGCTAGGGAGTGGAAGCTTTTATCTTTCTCCGCGTATATGTACTCATTAAAAATTAATTCCTTATTTTATTATTTTAAGTCTACCATCTTTAATCAACCAAGTCGAATACAATGAAATTATGAAAGTTGGGTGGTTCACTGAAATTAAATACCATACCACTAATTAAAAGAAAACATGTCATTGACTTTTGATTGAAGACTATTTTTATATATAGTTGTGTAATCTAATAGAATCTAGTTGGACTATACTGTATATTGTTATTTATGTTTAAACTTGATTATTAAAATCCTTAAAGCTATTCATGTGTGAATAATGTGACTTATATTAATCTTGGATCTGCCAATCATGTTCTTTTTCTTAAGTAAATACAGCTGCACCTTATTTGAAAATATTTTAATAGGCAAATTATTTTAAAAACCTACCTAATCTGAGATTTTTTTAATGGTAATCATAAGTTTTATTTGGTTTTAAAGGATGACATTTACTTGTTTCTTTTTTAATGAATGAAGTATAGACATTAGAGAAGAAAATTATGTTCAGATTCTTGTCTATAGAGTTCACCATGGTTTGCAAAATCATAATCCGGATCGTAGGATCGTACGATCCTACGATCCAGAAATCTAAAATCGATTCAGGGTCATATGAGATTGTTTTCTATGGTAGAATCATGGTGGGATCGTTAGAATCATATAGGATCGGTAGAATCACACCGATCCTTCGATTTTATGATTTTGCCTAATTTTTTGGGTTAGATCCTGTTTTGTAACTTTTAAACTAGGTTGTGGCCCTTTTTTAGTCCATAAACCTAGCCCAACCTGAAATATTATTAAGTCTTTTTTCTTAATAGATATTGGGTTTTTGTTGTTGGATCGAGACTCACGTGAGAGGAGGGTGAATCACGTGGTTTTAAATTTTTTCTTTTCAGTTTAAAAAATTAGTGCGCAGTGGAAAGTTAAACACGAAAATAAACACTCGATCAGTTTTACTTGGTTTGGAGCCTTCAGTGACTCCTACTTCAAGACCTAGGTTTCGCAAACTTATCGACGGATAATCCACTAATAACTTCTTCCGGAACCACCGAAAGAGGGGATTGAGTACAAAAAAAATATGATAAAGTGTAACACGTTACACTTTTCTTTTTGTAATAATTAAGTACAATACTGAAACTCGTTACCCAATAATTTTGAGGATGACCAGATCACGCTTAGTGTTGGATGACTTTTCAACGGCAGTCGGGCATAGCAGAGTCGTAGCAAGGTAGCAGCAGGAAACCAGAGCAGTCAGAACGCCAAACAGATGTGTAGAAGTTTGTAGAATTGATGTGTTGAATTATACTTGAAGACGTATCAAAACACACTTTTATTGAGCGTTAACTTTGAAGACGCCTTCCATAGCTCTAAAGGGGCCTTCCATAGCCCTAAAGACGCCTTCCATCAACTAAAGTTTATCCCGAACAGCTCGCCTCTTATCGTCGATGAAGTCCGATTTTATCTGATCGAAGGCGCCTTCCAAGTACTCAAAGATGCCTTCCATGAACAGTACTCAAGGCGCCTTCCATTGCCTAGAAGACACCTTGAGTATTGTGCACCCAAGACCTTTTGTGCTCCCTTTGCCCTGCAACAAGTTTTATTCCAACACAAAAATATTTAACCTATTAAACAAGGTTAGCACAATAATAATATGATTAATTTATGACTTAGACCCTGTCCTCCATATCAGGATCTTGTCAATGTCTCAATTTAGATTTTCAAAATGAACTTATATTGGACCGATACCTACTGTCCCCTTAACCGGGACGCGTCCTTACTGAGTCACTTTCCTCTAGTAACTTACCTTCACTTATCTACTAAACATTTGATCTTTCAAACCTATTTGGATTTTCTCTGGCCTTACTTAGTATCTGACCAAGCTGATATACTAAGACTTCCCTGCAATACTAAGTTATCACAATATATATAAAATGGTAAAGAAAAATAATGTTAGTATTATTAATAATTCGTTGGTCCGGTCGACCGTGCGCGATCGACCGAAAACCAATCGGTCATACATGCTTGGTGTTTACTTCTCCAAGACTTCTCATCACCTAGGATTACCTCCTCCTAGGGTTACCCAGCTTCACTCACTAGGACTTCCATTGTCTAGCTTCACTTACTAGGACTTCCACCACCTAGCTTCACTCACTAGAGTCCGGCTTCACTCACCGGGACTTCCACTACCTAGCTTCACTCACTAGGGCCCGACTTCCCTCACCGGGACTTTCACTACCTAGTTTCACTCACTAGGGCTCGACCTCACTCACCAAGACTTCCCCTTGCCTAATCTCCAGTTAGGACTAGTCACTTATTGGACTTCTCACCTGCTTATCCTTCGGTTGGGACTTACCCTTGCTAGTCATCTAGTTCTGACTAGACTTCTCTCTTCCAAATATCAAATCTTGTTTAGATCAACCCTTGGTCAAACTGACTAGAATTAGGTACATCGTCAAACATCGAAACCCTATAGGTCGATTGCACTAACATTAGTGAGTTAAGTTTCCTGCTTCCCTTTTGCCACCCATAAGGTGACGACGACACCGCCTCCACGCCTAGTTCGCTCGAATACTATGCAGTTGCAGTCCTGCTGGTCTCGTACTCCCGCATCACCGTGCTCGCCGTGGTCGTTAGTTGCAGGCTCCATTAGAAGTGTCATAGTCCCAACTCCCAAACTCCCAACAATTGTTTATCTTCTCTACCCTAAATCCTTCAAAATCTGAAGGCTAGACACTGTCTGAAGTGAACGAATGAAGATGCAACAATCATCATCATCAACCATCATCATCAATTCATCATTATCGATTGCTTTCTTACGGGTTAGATTTCTTGTAAATGCTTTATTTTTTTCCATTGCAGAAAACTTCTTCTCGCCAGGTTGGTAAAAGTGTTTGTTGTAAAAAAAATTCCTTCTAGGCAAGGTTGGCTATTTTTTTAGGGGGGGTTTAGTACTTCATTGCTAGTTTGAAGTTTAGAATTATTTTTTTTTTCCTTTTTGATTTTTTTATTGCATAGTTGTCTGTTTATTTATATTCTGTAACTCTATTTTCTTTATCTTTGTTATACTTGTATAGTGTTTTGATTTCAAAATTCTTAATTTTTAGCTTACATAATGTCTTCATCTGCTCCTCCCATGAAGAAAACAAGAAAAATACTCTTGGTGCCTGTTCGGATTGAGCTTGGAAACATGGCAAGAAAATTGATATTGCATCAAAAATGGTTTAATGTAAGTATTATAATGTCATTCACGCTTGAGGGATTTATCAGTTAAAGCACCACTTGGCTTGCACACATAAAGATGTTGAACCATGTCCTCAAGTCTCAAATGAGGTTAGGAAAGAAATGCTTAAAAGAACTAAAAGAAAGTTCACTTCTTCATTGGAATCAATAGATGGAGATGAAGTTGAACAATTTGGTTCCATGGATGGATTTGTTACTAAAAAATAGGAGGATTGAAGAGAAAAGGAACAACTCTAAATGGGAAGTGGAAAAGACATGAGAGGGATGAAGTTTGTCAAACTATAGCTCGATGTTTTTATACTAGTGCTATTCATTTAATAGAGTGAATAATCCTTTCTTTTCTAAAATGTTTGCACAAATAGGAGAATTTGGGAGGGGATTGAAACTGCCTTCGTATTATGAGGTAAGAGACACCTTTTTGAAGAGAGAAGCTGTGAAACCGTGACTGGGATTCAAAAATACAAGTAAGAATGGACAAAAACTCGTTGCACTATTATTTTAGATGGATGGGCTCATCAAAGAAAGAGAACAATATGTAATTTTCTTGTCAATAGTCCATTGGAATTGTGTTCTTAAGTTTAGTAGAAACAACTGATATTTCAAAAACTACTAATAAGAAATTTGAAATGTTGGATGATGTTCTTGAAAAGGTAGGGAAGGAAAATGTTGTGTAGATTGTTTAAGATAATGTTGCTAATTATAAAGCAACTCGGAAATTATTAATGGAGAAAAGGAAAATTTTGTTTGGACTCTTTGTGCTGCTCATTGTCTGGATTTGATGTTAAAAGGATTTTAACAAGCATGATCCAATGCAAAAGGAAACCATAGCAAAGGCTAAATTAGTACTCCTATATTTACTCTTGGAGTACATTTGTTAATTGGATGAAAGCCTTCACAATAGGTAAGGAGTTGGTTAGACCCGGTGCTACTCATTTTTTAACAAGCAAAGGCTTTTTTTGCATCTAAAAAATTGAGGTAGCTCACATTTTAAGAGGAAAAAAGGACAAGAAATCTGCAACATCATTTTTGACACTCAAAATTTTTGGTCAAATATTGAATTGTGCTTATAAAAAGGTAGATCCGCTATCTTAACAACCTCCTAGTGTCAGTTCCACTTAAAAATTACATCACCACTTATAAAGGTTTTGAGAATGGTTGATTCTAATGATAAACCTGTTATGGGCTTTCTATGCAAAGTAATTGAACATGCAAAGGAGGAGATTAAGATGAATTTAAGGAGCGCTAAAAATAGATAAAATATTATTAAATTTATTATGAGTTTAATTCTGATATTGAATTATGTGGTTACTAAATTTCTCACTATTTTGTATATATGAGTCAGTTTATGTTGTTATTGATAAGAGATGGGAAAACATGCTTAGTCAACCATTGCATGTTGCAGGCTATTATTTGAATCCTCAATATCATTATAATCAAACTTTTCAACCAGATGTGAATGTCAAGTGTGGACTTTATCAATGTATGACCAGAATTGTTCATGATGTTGTAGATCGGGATAAAATTGACCAACAATTGGATAGATTCATAATGATAAAAGGATTATTTGGTAATGAAAATGATATTCAATCAAAGGACACAAAATCTCCAAGTTATTTATTATTATTTTAAAAAGGTTAGACTCAATTGAAGGTAATAAAAATGTTTATGATTTATTTTTTTATGTTTTGTTTTTACTCTAGCTGATTGGTGGCATTCTTTTGGGGATGATTGTCCAAAGTTACAAAGATTTGCTATTAGAGTTTTAAGTTTGACATGTAGCTCTTCAAGATGTGAACATAATTGGAGTGCATTTGAAATGGTAATACTTTTTTTCGTATGCTATTTAATTTTTCAAGTAGCTAAACAATCTAAACTATTGAAAAAATTTATAATAAATTATGTGGTGTTGATTACTTGATACTTTTTCATTGGAAAATAGGTGCATTCAAAAAGGAGGAACCGTTTAGCTCCAAAAAGGAGGAATGATTTGGTTTTTGTGATGTACAACTTGAGATTAAAAGAAAGAGAGAGGGAAAGAGTAAAACAAAAGATGATGAATGTTAAAAAAGATCCATTTGAAGATTTTCCTTCTAATGATGAATCGATAACATAGATAGAAGATCCTATATTACCAAAAGACAATGAATGGTTGAGAATTTTAGATGAAAATCAAAATCGTAACACTAAAGATAAGGAGGAAAATGATGAGGTCGAAGTCATTGCAGCACATATAATGAGGACTAGTAAGTTGTAAGTTATTTTTATTTATCATCAATCATCATGTAAAGTTCCATTGGGTTTTAACTTTTACATATCAATGTTAAATTTGTTACATTCATTTTTTGTTTTTCATGTAGTTGATGAAATACCTAGTGATCTCGTGGAAAGAGAAAACAAGTCAATCAAATGTAAAGCTTTCACTTGGTTAATGAAGAAGAGAATAAACATGGTTTGAATGTGATCAATGAAGATGTTATTCAAATGTCAAAAGTGGATGAACCTATTAAAACTGCTAGTCAGAATGAAGATTATGGATTTGGGGAATGATTGTTATGGATTTGAAAATGACTTCTAATTATATAAATTGATTGTATATATGTTTAGAATTAAGATGTAAAGCACTAAGAGTATACTAGGTTATTTTGGCTGTTAGCGTGCTAGGTTATTTTTGGCTATAATATACGAGGGAGTTGATGTTGATCTATTGATTGAATGTGTAATTATACGGATTATTTTTGTGGTGAATGGATAGCTCTTTGAGAATGAGTTGAACTATTGAAGGTTTGAAGCACCCTCTTCTCAATTACAATTGCTAAGCTATTTTGCATTGTTCTTTTACTGTTATGTAGCTTGTAGCAACTGATCATTGCACATTTAACTCTACTCCAAAAGCTTTTGGCTTTGAGAACTCTAGAAAAATCTCAAACGGTATGAATGTAAAATGTCTATTACTAATTTTGTGTGTGTAACAACAAACACTGAATGGTATGATCTAGTTCAACATTGGACATTCTAAGTTAATGAATACATTTAGCTAAATTAACTTTCGAAAATTTCCATTTCCAAGTAAATCAATCATACAGAGATATATTTATGGAGATTTAGTATTATTTCACATCATACTTTTTATTATTTATGTTTGTATTTTATCCCTTCTAATTATTAATCATTTTCTATATGAATTATTAATCATAAATTTTTAAGGATTTTTTATAAGATCGTACCTTTTTACAATCTAATCCTGAATGATCCGATCTTGACCCAAAATCAATCCTACATAGGATCGCGCGATTCTACAAACCATGGAGTTTAATACAATGCTTCAATATCTCTAAATTTTTACAATTACTCACTTCTTGTACTAGTTTTATAACTTTACAAGAAGTGAGCATGCGAGTTATAAGTGAGCATGCTCTCACGCTCAATGACCTCTCGGTCGGTGTCCTAGACTCTCGTCCTAGTGCGAGTTATAAGTGAGTCTGCTCTCACGCCCAATGACTTCCCAACTCTTGTCACAAAGGAAGTTATCAGTAAGTTAACTTTCTCAAGGAAACATTCGTTAAGTTCCTTCCATGGGTGTGTATCCAAAGAAAGCACTAACAGAAAGGGAAAAGAAGAAACACAAACAAAGACTGAAATATTCGAGCAGTACATGAGATACTCCGTGCAGGCTCATTGTTATTTTTCATAAAGGCACAAAAAGTATTTTAACACTCAAAATTCTCCTTCAGTACTAGATAAGGGACAACCTTACAGACATCAGCGTTTTTCTGGATTTATTGATTCAGAAGGGGCTTGGGTCCTTTCAAGCTCGGCTTTAAGAAGCTTGATAAGGTTCTGTTGTTGAGCAATGGTGGTATCTTTAATGTGGGCTTCTTCCTGAAGAAGGGATAGGGCGGCAACATACTTATCTTTCATATAGATCAGAAATTGGCCTTAACTCTCCAGGTCCAAGTAATCCTTTTGCTTCAACGCCATTTCGGCTCTAGCTCGGGATTTGGCGGATAACCAAAGAATTTCAATATCTCGACGAAGGGAAATTTAAAAATCCTGATCTTGAGTTATCTCAGCTAGCTCTACATCCCTCTGAGCCAGCAATTGGGTAATCTGATCCAATTGATGATGAAGGTGATGCTGCTCGCCCGCGTTAGAAGAATTCAAGTTCATGATCCCAAAATATTGGTAGGAGGAAAATGTGTCCCTACAGATAGTAATCCTCCTCCTTTTAAAGAAGAAGGGTAGAGAAGGCAAATAATACAGGAGTTAATGAGACGTGGCTCCCTAGATTGATTGAATAATTAAGTGGGTTTGGCACCCGAAGATTGGGGAAAGGGAGGAAGGACCAACATTTAAGGCTAGAAGGGTGAAATCAAGGAAACTAGAATGGGGGTCTAGTCAGTCGGACTTGAACCTCCTTCGACTAGACTTGAGGGGGAGGATTGTGATATGACGCATAATGGTAGGCCCGATGAAGCCAGCCAGGTGGAAGTCAAGGGGACGTGGTAGTAAGAAGTCAAGCGGGCGTGGCAGTCAGAAGTCAAGGAGGCGTGACAGTCAGAAATCAAGGGGACGTGGCAGTTAGGAGTCAAGGAGATGTGTTGGTTAACGGAAGGGCGAGGACTGCCGGAGGTTGATGGTCACATACCGCCAAGTCGTGATATACAGGTCAGGATAGGTAGGTCGGGATATACAGGTTAAGATAGGCAGGTCGTGATCACGAAGCTAAAGTATAAGAAGCAGTTAAGGAAGAGCCTGAACCTTCCTTACCGGTCGGGATTTCTTGGACGGGTCTGCATATACAGACTTGATACACCCGGTCAGGGTCTCGCTTGCCGCTCAGTTATGCCCAGGTCGGGTCCTGCAAGTACTGGTCATCCGGAACCTCTTCATCCATGCCTGGTCAGGTAAAGCACTACACGACAATGGAGCCAGGAAATCGTAACCACCTGTCAGGGGATAACTGCCACATGTCAGGGTATATTTCAATGGTCTGAGATTTCCTGCTAATGGAACTTTCCTCTGGCCTATAAGAGGATGTCATATGTCATTCGTTGCTAGACAAGTCCTGACACCCGACATTCCCTGACACTTGTCAGATTCCAGAAGTACGCACTAACATATAAAAAGGGAGACTCTCTCCCTTACGCAGGTACGCTCACTTACCTTTTCGCACCTGTCTTTTACTTTCTTCTTTTCGTTTTATTATTCTTCTGCGGAAAAAGTACCCGACTTGAACGTCGGAGGACCTGCTCCGAGGACTTTTTCCCTGGTTTTGGGGGTCTAACGTTCCGTGTGCCTGTCTGAGTGTGCGCAGAGAACCCCCGCGTCGTCATTCCAGTCATCGCCCCTTGTCAGTGGTCTGTGGGAACCCTCCTTCGAAGTTCTGTACACGCAGAAGGTCTCAGTCGCCCTCCGTCAACGCTAACGACAGTGCAATCGACATTCGCTTAACTCAGATTTTGGATGGGATCATGAGGGCTGACTTCTTCTTTGTTTTTTTTTTGGATTTTTTTCCCGTCTACTAACCGCCTCTTAGCAAAAACGTCTCCATTTCTCAATTCTGCGTACCCCATGAGGCTTTGTCTGACTTCTATCCTCGGTTCTTATTTGTCAACTTACATTGCCTTTTGAAATCGTCAACGATCGAAATTATTGCAAGTTTGTTTTACGAGTACAGGTGAATCATGACCCACGTTGAATTAACACAACTTATACTATTCAAACTTGATCGTTGCAATTTCCATCAATTAACAAAAGCAAAAGATATCTAACTATTTTTTTTATTTAAATCGCTTTTACGTAGGACCGAATCACCAAACGATCTTTATTTTTAATTTTTATTTTGAATGATTGACCGAGTCACCAAATCGCTTTTATTATTATTAGAATAATGCCCAAGACTATGGTAATATATTTAAATTGTCATTTAGAAATATGGCAGTTTAATTCCTAACTACGATAAATTTTATTATTATTATTATGGGAATGATGAACTAAATGGTAATGATTTTCGACGGCCGGATTTCGTCTTTTCGGATCTAAATTACAGACAAGAAGTGGAAGGATGGCCGGCGTCTTTAAAATCTGCTTCGTATCGAACGTACAGACACGAAGTGCCATAGGTTCCATAAATAGAGCTCCACGTGCGACGACGTAAGGGAATGGATGACGTGCCGAATTCCGATGCGTGGAAAAATCGTGTTGTTGTCTGGAGACGGAGGGCGGAGCCCGAACTCCAGCAACCGTCGCCGGCACGCAACCCCGATCCGATCGGCCTCCAGGCTTTGACTTCTAGGAACGCTAGTGTGGAAGCCGACAATGTGGACCGTGTTATTCGTCTCCTGCTTATTTTCAATCTTAATCAATTTAATTATGCCAAGAACGAATGCTGCGACTATGGGTTCGAAGTCAACGCGTGTATCGAGCTGTTTCCGAGATTTTTCCAAGATTTCAATTCGAAATTTTAATTTTTTTTCAACCACCCCAATCGCGTAAATAAGTCAACTCAGCTCTGAAAATTCTCTCCTTTTCCTCCAGTAGGCAGTTGCCCTACGACGTTCCTTTAACAATTCTCAATTCCCTCCTCCCCTCTCCGCGCGATTCCTCTTCCTTCCTCTGCGCCTGCGATCTCGATCGCTCCATGGGCAACGGGCTTGGCAGGCTCGCCGTGAGCTGCTTCGTCGGTGCACGCCGCCACGGAGCCGCTACGGTCACTTGGGACCCCTGCGACGAGGGACTCGGCCACTCCTTCCGCTACGTCCGGCCAGATGCCGCCGACGCCGAGGGATCCGCATCCTTCCGATCAATTTCCGGCGTCGCTGTGAGCGCCAACGCCTCCACCGCGCTTTCGACCGCCCTCCTGGACGCCGCCGGATCTACCGCGGCATCCGCCTTCGAGAGCTCCACTTCCTTCTCCTTCGTCGCCCTCCACCCCGTCCCGCGCTTCGCCTCCTCCGCAGATAAAGGGTTCAATTCTGGCCCCCTGGAGAGGGGCTTCTTGTCAGGGCCGCTCGACCACCGGGCATCCCTCTTCTCTGCCCCGCTCGAGAAGCCCTCGTCCTTTTCCGGCCATCTCCGGCGAACCCATTCGAGGGGTCGGTCGGCGCGCTCGCTCTTCCGCCTGCTCAGCAAGGTCATCCCTACCAGCGAATCGAACGCCACGCCGGTGAAGGGGCTCAAAGATTCCGCTTTGGTCGGCACCGTTGAGTCGGATTCCCAGAAACCCTCCGACTGCAATCTCCAGTGGGCGCAGGGGAAAGCAGGAGAGGATCGCGTCCACGTCGTCGTCTCAGACGACCATGATTGGCTCTTCGTCGGCATTTACGACGGCTTCAATGGCCCCGACGCCACCGATTACCTCCTCTCCAATCTCTATTCAGCTGTCCATCGAGAACTCAAGGTACTGCTTCCGGAGGACAAAGAAGACTCACTTAGCCATGACCGCATCAACGATCTGCTCGCCCCTGCTCCTGCTCCTGCTGACCGCATCAGTCGTAGCAGAAGCAAACCGAGAGGCGCCGGGTGGAAGTGGGAGGAGCACCGTCGGCGATCGAGGCGCGAGTTTGAGAGAGAAAGATCCGAGCTCGACAAGAGACTGAAACACGAAAACAGACGATCGAGCACAGTCCACCACTCGCGAGTGCTGAAGGCTCTCTACCGAGCTCTAAGGAGCACGGAGGAGTCCTTCTTGGACATCGCCGACAAGTTGGTGCCGGAGAATCCCGAGCTAGCCCTCATGGGCTCCTGCGTGCTCGTGATGCTGATGAATGGGGACGACCTGTACCTGATGAACGTCGGCGACAGCCGCGCCATTTTAGCACGGAAGGCTGAACAAGGCAAGGCAGGACAAGATCTCGAAAGCATCAACGAAGAAGCTCTATTTGATCACGATGCTAGCAGTGATGCCTTTCCATCATCCCATCAGATGCCCAGCTTATCAGCTTTGCAGCTTACTTCAGATCATACCACTTCAGTTGCAAAGGTAAAGAAAAACCTGATGCTGACCATTTAAATTGTAATGCTACGTACTAAGAAGAACAAATTTTTAGGAAGTTCAAAGAATTAAGGACGAACATTCCGATGATGCGTCTGCAATCTCCAACCAACGCGTGAAGGGCTCGCTAAAGGTCACAAGAGCTTTTGGCGCCGGTTTCCTGAAACAGGTATAACTGCTTCTTGGCGTTGTATTCATGAACTCCTCATACTTATGCTCTGATACTTGGATCCCTCTTCTCAGCCAAAATGGAACGATGCCCTTCTGGAGATGTTCAGAATCAACTACGTCGGAACATCGCCATACATCACCTGCATGCCATTTCTGTATCACCACAAGCTCGACCCCAAGGACAAGTTTCTGATACTGTCTTCTGATGGACTTCACCAGTATTTCACCAATGAAGAGGCGGTTGCTCGAGTCGAGGCCTTCCTCGCAACGACACCTGATGGCGATCCCGCTCAACACCTTGTCGAAGAGGTTCTCTGCCGAGCTGCTAAGGAAGCCGGTAAAGACTCATCACTGACAATTTCAATGCTTTATGTTCACTCACATTAGTTTGCTCAAACCAGTCTCTCTGTTTTTTTTATTCCAGGTATGGACTTCCATGAGTTGCTGGAAATTCCACAAGGCGATCGACGACGGTATCATGATGATATTTCCATCGTAGTTATCTCCTTGGAAGGACGTATATGGAGATCGTATGTGTGATTGTAAATACAAAATTGAGAGGGGATTCTTGATCCATGTATAGGATATGTTCTTTTGATCCGCAATCAGATTCATTCTTTATTCGAGCACTACGACCAATTGGTCCATGTATTCTGGTCACGAATTAGACATGGAATTTATCAACTATTACTGAAACTTAATCTCGCAAGAATGCTCCACTCATGATTTGTGTCTTGCGTTCCTTGATCGAACAGAAAACTATGCAGAGACTAAATTAATTAACAATTCTAAAAGCATTCTACTCACAGCTGCCAGAGATGATGATAGCTTGAGCTGGAAGCATAATGATGATGGAAGGGGGAGGAAGGCATGAGCTGCAATGATGCAACCGAGTCTCCATTGAGCTTTTTTAATCCTAGTTTTTGCCTTCTAAAGCTCCAACCCACTTCATTTCTGATCAAAAGCATGCATGTGAAGCAGCCAAAATCTTAAATTCTGTATCAGAGGCTCCAGGAGAAGAGCAAATCGATGGATCCAAGAGGAGAGATCGAAGAGAATACAAAGAAAGAGGAGGTGCTTGGGGAGCTGCTAAATGTAGCAGCGGGACCGGAGTTAGATCTCGAGGTCAAACAAAAGCAAAGCGTTGCTGCCGGTGACGACTGCGGCGGCGACGAGAATACTCGGGATGGTTACAGCACGCCGACTTCTCCGAGGCATAGAATTCCGCTGCCTCTTCGGTGTCCTCCGGCGCCAAGGAAGCCTTCATCCTCGCTGCGGTCGAAGAGGAAGAAGAAGAAGAGAAGAAGGCAAGTGGAGGCGAAACAGGAGAATGAGATCTTCGGCGATAATTCAAGTCCGGTGGCCAAGAAGTCTAAGAACGTCCAGTGGACTAGAACTCGTACTACTTTATGAATACATACAGATAAATGCAAGAGAAACCAGCGTTTGCAACTTTTTTTTTTTTTTAAATATCTTTTATGTTTGTTCTTGAATTCGATTTTGGATTGATAGACTGAAGTTTGTTGCTTAATTGCCAGTGCAATGATAATTCTTACTTAGGAATAAGGCCCAAAAGACACATTTTTGGGGCCAACCCAAGAACGAGGCCCGACCCGGCGGTAGCGATGTCCTCTCCTCAGCTCATCAATGGTTTATGAATCATTTATATTCTTATTTGTACTAAAATTTGACATTTGTTTAAAATATTTATTTTATAATATATAATTCATATTATATTAATATTTTTTATTTTTCTTGTCATTATTTTATTGAAGAGTTATTTTTAAAAAAACTTTTTATAAAACGCATGGGTTACATGTTATAACGAGCAGACCTAAGAGATGACGTGACGATCCAAGTCAAGGTAATGTGGCGGTTGAGGTTGATGGAGGAGAACATTTTCCCATGTGACTCCAATTGATGGCCCAGTGCTAGGGCTCACCAAAATTGATTGGTCGGATTTCAAGCCATGCGGAAGAAAGGTCGATTGACCCTTAAGCTGGTCGAGCATAAGAAATTCAGTGATTTACCCTTGAACAAAAGAGACAGCGGGTCCGGTCACTTGATAGTTGATCGAGTTTAAGGACGGTCGTCCTTATAGGCCAGCTGGAATGACCGACCCACCTTATATTCGACTAGACATAGACCTGGTCGAAGGAAATGTCAAACTCTTTACTCTGTATGAATTTCTCTATACACGTCCGATTGACCCGATTACTTGTCGGCTCTATTGGTAGTCGTTCAACAATAAAGCTGAACGGGCTTACATGGTTCCACCCCTGTCTCTTCTATGCATAAGGGTAAGATAGTTTTACCCATCCAGTTAGAATGTCGGGTGCACTTCATCTACGAGTTATTATACTCCCAGTCGAACAAAAGTCCAACTGGGTCTAAGGCACATTGGCTCAAAATATCAATTGAACCTCTCATAACGCAATTTCATTTCTCTAGAAGCTCATTGTATATATATCCAGCCGGACAAGATACCGGCCGAGCTTAAGACGCTTATCTTCATATTGCTACCAGGGCAGATACATGTTATCAAATGAATTTCCAGAATGCACAAGCTATTGTATTGTTTCTTAAACAGACTCCCAATATGTTCAAGGCATTGTGTCATTTCTTGAGTAGATTTTTACGTAGCCTTCAATACATAACAAAGCACCTTAAAGCGAGGACGTACATAAAGATCACTGGTCAGAATATACCCTGACATTATAGTCAAAGAATCCTAACAACCTATCAGAATAATAACTATATATGTGTCAGAGAATATTTTTTTGGAACCTTCTTAAGGGACCATCGTGTCCTCCGTCAATAAACTATTTATAACAACATATTCCTTCAATAACTTCAGCAAGATCATAAGCACAAATGACAAAAGAGATATACTTGTGCGTAAAGGAAAGATTCTTGGGATGATTATTGCACATTGCTTAGGTTGTACATTTTTTTTTGCCTAACAAATTCTGATACACTTCGTCACTTTATAATTACAGTGGTTATGTAAGGTGATATATAAAGGGGGAGTCATCTCCGTAACGAAAGTACGTTCTCTAAACATCGTCAGCTTACTTTCAGGCACA
>JBBMJZ010254649.1:0-18702 GCA_037833815.1 Zingiber zerumbet
AATTTATAATTTTATTCTAATAAATAAATTTAATATATTTGTCTATATGTTTCATAAGTAAAGTGTAAAATCTATAATTTCAATATCAAAACTATTATTTTTTTATTTAAAAGATGATTCATGAGCTTAACGAACATGTTCACGAGCCGAATATTGTGAAGCTTGAACTTGGTTTGTTTATCTTAACGAGCCTCATTAAACGAGCTCAAACGAGCTTTTATCAAATTGAGCTTCGAATAGCTCACGAGTGGCTTGGTTCATTTACACCCCTAAAGCAAAAGAGGAAATTAAGAGGCATCTACAATCAAGTATCAACATTACATTGATATAATCACTACAAGATAAGACGATCAAATGGGAAAATCTATTCATTTAACCTGTACGCATTTTTTAATGATAAAGAATTTTTAATATTGTTATTAACTATTATATATGTTTAATTATTGTAGGCTATTATTTCAATCCGACATATCAATATTGTTATAATCTTGGCACAAATGATGATTTATTAATGGCCCTTAGACATATAATATCAAGATTGTATACAAACAGAGAATCAATTGCTGAGACTATCAATGAAAGTAGATTATTTTGAGAGGTATATGGTTCTTTTAGCGATCTTATTGCAGTGTCATGTAGATATAAAATGGATGCAGGTAAATAGTAAAAATTATTACTAATTATTGTCAACAAATATAAATACTATTTTAATTTTGCTCTTATTTATCTTACAGCTGAGTAGTGGTAACAATATGGAGGATCAACTCCAAATTTAGAAAATATTGCAGTACGAATTCTCTCACAAACAACGTCTTCAAGTGGTTGTGAAAGAAATTGGTTATCTTTCTCCCTCATTCATAGAAAAGTATAAAATCATCTTTCTTATCGTCGCTTGGAGAAGATGGTCTACGTTCATTATAATATGTGTCTTCAACTAAGAGCAATAGCAGAAGAGAATGAAGAATAAGAGTATGGTGATGTAGATCCACTTGATATTGGATTTGTCCAAACTGAGAATGATCTAATGATAGATTGGTGAAGCGCTGTTGAGGCTGAGAATCCATTACTTGATGAAGCAAGAGACCCACCACGACCATCTCAATTTCTTACTCAACAGATTGAAAAAATACAAGGTAGAGGAGATATCTACGAGGAAAAAGATGATGAAGCTTTTGATCAAGAATTTTGATTTTCTGGATCTCGGTCTAGGCATTCTCAAATATCACAAAGCCAACCAAAGTCCATAGATAAAGGCAAAGATTATGCAATTTTTACTAAAAAGAAAGAAAAAGGAAAACCTCCTGCTTTTACGGGAAGGGGTCAATTGAGAATTAGAGAAAATCCACTCGATGCAATTAATGAGTAAGAACATAATGACAGTGATGAAACATCATCACCTTTTGACATTGTAGTCCAACGAGAAGTTCAAAATGAGGATAGTGACATTGATAGTAGTGCAAGTACTCATGGAAGTGATGACAGTGATGATGCATCTAGTGGTAAAAATTATGTTCCCCCTGCTCTAGCACCGGAGTCATGGACATGTGATATAGATTACACACATGCAACTCAAGATTATGATCATGGAGCTAGAAGTAGTGCTATTCAATATCAACGTCGATATAAGGGTGACAAACAAAAGAAAGCTCATAATTATCAAGATATGCGGGAGAGTTTAGCTGAGATTGATTCTAGTCGAAGTTCATCATACTCGCAACCTTCTTATTATAACTCTGATGCATCATATGGTGATCCGTCATACCAGAGCTCGGGGACGTATGCTTATCCTTATCCTGTGCCTGTACCTGTACCCGTTCCGATTTCAGTGGTGCCAGTTCAAATCCAACATCCAGTGATGAATCGAGACACGCTGATGAACATGTGGAGAAATCAATATCAATATTGCATGTCATGGGATGCTTATTTAATCTGGTCATTGGAGAACTATGGAGTTGACCTAAGCAGAATGTCGCAAAAACCAATGCTTCCATCTGATTCACGCCACTCCTTTTGGTATTAATAAGGTAACATATTATGATGTATCAATTTTAATTCAAGTTATTCCTAGATCAACTTTTTTTAAAGAAAACTATATTTAATTATTTTTTCTAACCATATTAAGTTGTTCAATAATTAAGAATTTATATAAAATTAATATACAACTTATTTTTAAATTATACACAATAAACATATTTATCTAATAATTACTATATATAAATAAAAAAATACCGAAACAGTATCGGCACGGTACGATACGATACCGAAACCGTATCGTTCCGGTCCGGGACCGAAACCTCGGCACGGGTCGAGATTTTAAACCTTGATCCTATGTAAACTGATGTGTATTTTTATCGTCAATGATATCTTGTGTAATAAGTCGTCACAACAAAATCTTTTCTCAAAAATTTATAATTTATTACGATTTGAAGGGGTGAAAATGAACTAACAAGTTATGCACACAGAAAGTACTATCTTGACATGCTAATTTTCAGTTTCTTTGTTTCAATAATAAACTACATTAGGAAAACTAAGGCTTAACAAATAACAAAGCAAATGTGAAACCTAAGTGAACCTCATTAGACAGTTTCATAAACAAAGCAAATGTGCAGACCTAAGTAGGAGTTTTTATTTTACATACCTTCCACATTTCAGTAGATGCCATTTCCGAACGCACTTTGCTCATTTTTGAAAACAACAGAGTCCCTGACATGATCAAGAAACAAAAAATCATAAAACATATCAACATGAAAATGTGCCTTCCAAAAGCAATGTTTCAATGTTTATCCATAGGCAATATAGAATGTTGGTGACTTTTATAATGCATCAAATGAGTAAGCGAGCAGGAAAAGTAAATAGAAAACCTCCTATGGGCATGCTAATATAGAAAAATGTCAAAGCCCATAAGCACATAAATTCAGAGCCAAACCAACAAGTCACTGAGAATAGTGTTCAATAGAATTTCATATTTCCACTGTTATGGTTGAATGTGCAACAATCCTACAGAAGTAAACGTTCTATCAGCTATTAGATTTTTCATATTGGCAAATTATGTATTGTCCAATCATTAACAAGGTAAATGTTATGCTTCTAGTCATGGATCAAAATTTCGTTCCGTGTCGCCCGGCATGGACAAGATTTGTCGTTCCGCTTGACGCACGAAACCGTCACCGTGAGCCACTTTGTTTTGTGCGTCGCTGCGTTCGTCACAGTGGCAACACGAGGAATCGCGTCGCGTGCATCACCAACGAGGACGCGGGCATCGTCCGCTGGCCAAGCGAAATCGGCACGTCACATGCGCGCATCTCGAGCAATAGGGAGGCGTCACCGGACGCTTCCGGTGCCGATGGAGGCGTCGTCGGACGCCTTCGGGGTCGTCAGAGGCGTCCATGGTGCTTTCAGCATTGCGAACGATGGCGTCTGCAGGCCGTCGCGATGCGATGGTGCCGCCAGAAGCATCGTCGGACGCTTCTAGCGCCTCCGGAAGCATCGCCAGACACTTCCGGCACCGCCGGAGGCATCATCGGATGCCTACAGCGCCGCCGGAGGCATCATCCGATGCCTACGGCGCCGTCTCGGGTGTCGCGGGGCGCGTGGGCGAGGGAGCGGAGTTACTGTGTAAAACTAATATTACACTTTAATAAATCAAACAATTCTCATTCCCAAGTATGATATTTTAAAGAGGTTTTTATAAACCCTAATTAAATTGTCCTAATAAAATATAAAAAATATATTTAAAATTTAAAAAAATTAATAAATTTTATTAAATAATATTCTGAAATTATTTTTATGTTTTAAATTTTATTTAAATTTTTTTTAAAAAATTCAAATTTATATTCTGATTAAATATATATTATTTAAATTATTAATTAATTAAATAAATAGTTAATTTATATAATTATTATATGTAAAATAGTATTTTATATTAATTTATATAATTATGATTATTTAATCTAGACATTAGAGAACTATAAAGGTTATGTATCAATTTTAATTCGAGTCATTGATAAATCAATTTTCTTTAAAGAAAACTATATTTAATTATTTTTTTTAACAAAATTAAGTTGTTTAATAATGAAGAACTTATATAAAATTAATATACAACTTATTTTTAAATTATACATCATAAATATATGTATCTAATAATTACTATATATAAATAAAAAAAATATCGAAACCGTATCGGCACGGCACGATACGATACCGAAACCGTATCGTTCCGGTCTGCGATCGAAACCTCGGCATAGGTCGAGATTTTAAACCTTGCTTCTAGTAGGCATCACACAGGCAAGTTGTACCCACTGTTATGGTTGAAAGATAAACCGTTATTGCCAAAGTAAATGTTTTACTTCTTATAGGCATCTCAGCTAGAAGGCTTATCATACAAAAATATCCAAAGATCTTTCAAATAATACCTTATTTTTCGATCAATAGTAATTTACATCATGATCAGGGCAATCGGAAATAAATTTGTTACCCTCTCCTATCTAACAAGTGATAGAAAACTTAGCTGGAATTCTATTTTTTTCATTGCTTACATTTTCTCTACTATCTTCACCTGACAATCTATGGAGTTATCATCCACAACATACAATAGAGCTTTGGTATTTCTTGAGGACAGCTCAGTTCTATGTAGTGTGATTTCTCAATTAGTTAGCACAGGAAATCATCCACATTGGTCCAAATTACAATATCAAAAAAGGAAGCAACGACAGGTCCAATGGAAATTTGAAATAAACTTGAGTAATGAGATTTCTCGGCAGAATGCCCACACTAATCGCCACCCTTATATATCAATCACTTCTGCCTCTAAAAATACACATTCAATTAAAGTTTTCAAATAAAATCTGCAAAAAAACAGATTGAAACATATTCTAATTATCATCCAAATAAGTTTGAGTTAATCCACATAATTCCCCAAGCTATCGCTTCTGGAATTTCCACCACCAGCATCTATCTTTTCCTACAGATGCTTTTTCTTGAATTGCATGTATAAAAGCAATGCTTTCCCATATGAAATAGTTTTCCAGTTTACATTTAAATTATTGCTGAAAGTAAAACCCAACTTTGTAGTCTAACATTGAGGCTTCCCTTCCCGCTAATAAGTTTGCCTTTATACTGCATTGGACTGAGCCTCCATGAAGCTTAGTTGTTATCAGATCTTGGGAAAAGATTGTCAAACCCTTCGCACTATGGGAAGGCAATATTTCTCTAAAGAGAGTTGGCTTGTTGATGTTTCAACTAGATAATATTTCTGACTAATTTTTTTCTGTATTTTCTATTCTGTGCATCTAATTTTTCTGGTTGAAATTTGGATTTCCTAAACTCCTGTTTTGTCGAACACCTTTGGGTTTGGATCTCAAGCTCCATGTTTCAGTGTTCAATGAAAAATGGCATGCAAGTATTAACTATGTTTCAAATCATCCTGAATGCATGTAGCTTAATGACAGTTTATTCCCTAACTAGTATCAAAGAATTCAAATCATAAATACAATGAAAAAAAACAGCAAGAAAAAATAGTCACCATAGCAAGCAAAAGCACCACCTAAAAGGAGCATTGCTACAGAAGAAGTATATAGATAAACCTGCAAAAAAAGAATGTAGCATCAGCATTCCCAGAAAGATATGGAAAAGGCAAAATAGAAATAATATAGCTGACGAAGAAATGCATTGCCTAAACTGTTCTACAATATGACACTTGACTGCCATATTCTGGAGACTTAAAAAATAAAGATAGACAAGTATCAATAGTTCTTAGTTGAACCAAGTGTTTAAAATCTCAATCTGACACTGATCTCAAAATTTGTCCACGCAATATGTATCATGTAACATATCCTAATAAGATTGAATCTACTGTGCCATGTCTACAGCCCGTGGCATCATAAATTTGAATGTGATAGAAAGGACAACATGCTGACAATGATGCTTATCACAAAATCACACCTCCACAAGTGGGGTTTGCAGAGATTTGCCACCCATGGGCTTTGCCCACTACTGCTTCCTAAAGCAGCAAAAAACAGGGTGTCAACTCCAGGCAGCAAAGCAAGGGACTCATCAGCACATGCTTAATGATCCGTTGTTGGGATGCATGACAGTGTTGTCCATGTCAAGATTTGATACATCTCGAATCCTTGAACTGAAGTGATGAAACCAATACAAAACAACAAGATGAGAGGTGTTTCTATCATGATTTTGGCTTAACCCCCTCATCATCCCCTTAACTTTCTTTAAAAAGGTGTGTAGACAAAAACATCCTCAACTTGGTATTTATTGCAATAATAACAAAAACTCATTTCAATTTCTTCAAAAGGAAAAAAATCGCCAAAAGATAATTGCATTTTTCATCCAAATTGAAGGAATATCTGACACCTCAATCCATAAAAAAAGACTAATAAGTAAGAACAGCCAATAACATACCCTAGCCACAAGAGAAGAATCGATAGGATTTTTTCCTCCACCAATCCATATCAAGATGGAAAATGCAATCATAGAAATAAATATGAGGGCAATCACCTAAAAAAGAAATGGTGTGACATAGTTCATCAGTATTTCATAAGCAAGCACAATTCAGAATGTTCTGATTATGAAGAATTTTCTTTCATCCATAATATTAACTTTAACAAACATGTGAAGGCATTTGTAGTTCAACATGCTCAACAAACAAATACTTACCAAGATTACAAACTTTTGTCGGTTTCCAACATGAATGGTTCGAGGAAAGCAAAATACTCTACACCCATCAGCATGTAGCTGATCTTGTTTATTCATTGACTTATCCAACAAAGCTTCAGTGCAACCAGGTTCATAATCTTCCTCTTCATCATCACTTGCTTGATGGCACAGGTCAACCCTACAGAATGTAAATATGTCACAAGCATAAGCAAACTTATTAAGTTTCAGGTGTTCATTCGCACGGAAATTGTGATAGTTAAATTTAGATGATGTGGCTCATGTTCTTCAAGTGAGCATTAGATCCTCACAGCTAAATCATGGGGTAGCTAAGAAAATGATATAATCGTGTTTTCAACATGGATCCTTGTTAATATCATTTACTAGTTAATGTAATCTAAAAGAATACAAGGAAACTAGAACTTATTAATCAAGCCATAAAAATATAGTAGAAAAAATCAGATTGGAAAATATGTAATTACAAAGTGAGCTCTTCTTGTAAAACATATTATGTAGGGAAAAATATGACTGTAGCCACTAAAAACAGAATATTTCATGATGATTAAAAAGGGTCTTCTCCACCCATCAATACATGGTGTTCTTCCGTACATTGTCACTGTTGAAGGTGAAGTGACTTAGTTTGGGCTATTAAATAAATGGAGGAACCCAAACAACTATACAGAGTTGGGTTTACATAACATGTTGGAATTACTTTGCTAAAGGAGAGACAATAATATTAAATGTGGTAGAACAAAGGAAAAATGTTTAAGGGGTAGCTATATCAAATTAATTATGTTGAAGCTGAGTTGTATAACTTCCCCTGATTATGGATTGGGCTGTTGATGGTGCAAATTGATGCAAAAAATTTTGATTTTTTACTTAATTTATTACAATATAATGAATAGCAAATTGTAAATTGTAATTAGATAAAATTAAACGTCATTTTTATATATAATTGGCCCAGATTAAATCTAACATATTAACCTTGAAGAAATTGTACTATGTGAAAGATATTAATGAAACTAAGATAAAGACAAACTAATAAAATCCCCTTATTTAAGCATGTCGCAAGTTTCAAGTTCTAATATATCAATGCAACTCTATCTTTTGCCTGGATTATAAAGCTACAGATCCATAATGTAAAATATGGATATAAAATTTCTGTTAACTCTATCTTTTGCCTGGATTATCAATGCAACAGACGCTAAACTTAGAATATGTAAATTCATGGCAAAAAAAAATAAAAATGCAATTGTTTCTAGAATACTAAGATAGCAATTATCCACAAGGGCTCAAACTGAAATCTTCATTAGTGATTAGCATGGGTAGCATATGAATGTTTCCAGAGAAAAAGATTCAAGAAATAAGATATTTGCAGATGTAAAGCATGAATCTGTTAGATGATGATAGAGCCACAACTACATGCTAATACATGAAATCTAAAAATAAGAAAAGCGATGCAACAACTGAACATGAGGATAAATGCATTGCACAAAGTCATATAGCATTATTAACCATCCTAGACAATTACCTAAATTGTGCAAAAAAAATATATGCACAAATCATCAAGAATGACAAAAGTTCATCTATACAGTAAAAGACAAATCATTACTAATCAAAGGATCAGTAATACTTTTTATGGATGCTATCAGAGCAACAAGCATTTAAATATTGACCATCAATTAAAGCTCAACAGTAAGATAGGTCGTCTCATATCTTAAGAATGCAATGAGGGAAACTCAGATGCACAGAATCATTAAATACTTTCACCAATTGTAGATTCATGCATCTATTTGTTGAAACTGGTAACGGGAGTTACTTACCAGAAAGAGATAAGCAGGAGAAATGCAGCAAGAAAGATAATTTGAGGGCAAGCTGAAAAAAAAATGTTTGTAGATGCAAATGAAAACATCATCTATCCAATCAAAGAAGATTAATTTTACATGTTTCTTACCCATGAAAGCAAATCCACAACCATGTGACCAACATCGCCAACCCTCACAAGTAGCAATAAGAGCGGATATAAAGTATGCCAAGTAACCTGACATCAAATCAATACAAGCCATCAAATATGCACAATATAAAATGTGCAGCAATAGTCAACAAAAGTTGTCGCAGTCAATTAGTTGCTGTACTCTAGAACAATAATTTGGAAGGCATCAAAAAACCATGGAACTTATAGAAGAAACAAAGAAAAGTGAAAATTTGAATGATAGCAAAATAAAATATTAGATGTTTGCAGGAAGATCTGTCTTAGTTTATAATGGCACAACAAACCCAAGCTTCAAAATTTATCAGGTAGGTAGAAAATTAAAAGGAATAAACAGAGGAGAGAAACGCTTGACAATTAAGTTGCTTAACAAGTGCATATATTATAAGTTCCAATCTTATGTTACTTTTTTTACTCAAATGAATTCATATCATGTTGGATATATATGCCATGTAAACAACCAAGCCAGTAAAGTAAGCTACTAGCATGCATCTCTTAAGAATATAATTACATAATTGATCGATTTCCTAATAGCTAAAGCGTTGGAGATAAGTGGTTACTCAACCAACTTTAACATGGTATTAGTGGAAGAGGTCCAGTGTTCAAATTCTACCTGTGGCAAGAAAAAAAAATTATCTCATCAACTCGTGTGTTGAATTAAGTCAATCAAGTGCAGTATACTCACCCGAATATAAAGCGAGAGTGTTAAAGATATAAAGACAGTTGATCAATTTCCTAGGAGTGTTAAAGCTATAAAGATTTGTTCAATTTCCTACTAGCTTGAGCTTTAGGGATTAGTTAGCCAATTGATTATCTGTAGCAATTATTGGAAAGATAGATATTCTATTAGTCTACTTTTTTTTTATTGAATGCGTAAGAAGCAATTGATCATCATAACATATAACAACAAAACATGAATCCCACTGTTTTTCACTCAGCTATATAAATTTTGTCCTGTCATTAAACTTTAAGCAAGAAAGGGAGACTTGACACAACAGTAAAATTGTTATCGTGTGACCTTTTGCTACAATAAAAGTGTCTACAAATATACACAACATACAAGCTTCTGCTGCCCTGGTTGAAAATAACATAAACAGGAAATTTAGCAATAACAGATGTTACGCTTGTTAGAAGAAATTCTTATTATATTGTAGAACTAACAAACAACATACAGTTTTTCAATATAAAGATTTAGATCATATTAGACTAGATATTAGTGAAATCCAAGATTACTCTTTCATAATATCCATCTTACCTATGTTGGAAGAGCCAATCATGAGATGGAATATCTGCAACAGAATAATATATTTAATAGTGCAAATTATTCACAGTAATGGAAGAAAACACAAGGAAGAAGCAACAGATGATGGAGATGTTTATGGATGCCAAGGTCAGTAGATCTATGATATTTACATAAAGAAAATCTGGAGAGAAAAAATTAAATTAGGCAGAATTAGTATGATATGGATTAACTAGGCTGCACAATATCTGTGTATTAAAGAAAACATATGTTCTTACAATATTTTTCACATCCTCCCATGATTTGTCCTAGGAGAGAATCATTCATCAATATTGTCTTATCTAGAAGAATAGCTTGCACTGCGAACTAAAACCACTAGCAAGAGAAGCTTATGCTACATGTTTCTCATTTGGAAGTTCTTAACAGAATAAGGATCATCGAAATCAAGGATCATATCCATTATAGATGGCAATATTGAATAATAGTTACAGTTCCTAGGAGTGCATGAAAATAAATAAAAGTAATTAAAGAAAAGTAGTGCTCAAGTGCACAGTAGAGGTTTCTCTCCATCTTAATTGGATCACACCAGTTTGCCTTCATCAAAGGCAGTACAGGCAATCTGTTACATGGGGTCCATTGATATACTCAATTTGTGGAAACATAAGGAGCGGGAGTTTATTGTGATCAAATTGAATTTCGAGAGGTTCTTCAATGATGTAACTGGGTTTCGCTCTCTCTGGTGATGAAGTTGCATGGTTTTCCTCATCTATTGATTGTTTTGGATTGAGGGTCAGATTACCTCAGCCGAAGGAGAGGTGGTGATTAATAACCAAGAAGGCAATTAGTTCAGGTGTCATGGGGGTACGAAGCAGGAAATCCTCATGGACCATATTAATTCATATTCTGATGTTCTTCATAGTGCTCTGACACAGGATTAACAGAAGGGTCTTCTCTATGGTATTGCTTGAGATTTTTATGCTCAGAGCTTTCAGATATCAAATACTTCATTTTGTGGATGACCCCCTGAATTTTTCTAGGGCAGCAGCCTCTGATATCAAGAACCTGCTAATTGTGCTCTTGGTTCAGTGGGCTTCAAGCGAAATAGCAGAAGCCCACATTCACATACTTAGCTTGGTGTGACCCAACTAAGGAAAGCGTACTGGGACACACTTATTGGGAGACTTTCTTACAAGTTGGCATCTTCACAAAGGATTTTATGTCAGTTGGGAGGAAGAAAAACACTTGCAAATAATGTGCTCACATTGATGGTCATCTATCCTTTCCTGTTGATTCCTTCTTGGGTAATTCTTCAGATTGATAGGAATCAGGAAGAGATTCTTTTGGCACCAACAGCAATAACATGCTTCTAATGTTTGCTTTTTCGCTTTGTGGGATCATGTATGTAGGCCATTCCATCTTGGAGGTTTTGTAATTGTTACATACAACCAGGTCAACCTATGCAGATAGTGGTGGCTCCTCATACAAAATTGTTCACTTTGGGGACATGTTATCACACATCTATAGTTCTGAAGAACCTTCTGGGGTCAAGCGGAGACTAATTTCACTCATTCCCATATATATGGAAGAGCCTCCTTTAGGTCAGAATTTTCTGTGACATAGGCATTGTTCAATGTACCCTTCTGGTGTGGTAGAGAGGTAGGAGAAAACACAAGAAGGCACATTGTTCCTGACTTATAAGAGCATTGCAATAGGAAGGATATTATCATAAAAGACATTTGTTTTCTGGGTCTATCTTTCAATCACTTGTGAATGCTAGCTCTTAATTGGATATTTCAAAGGGCTAGTAGCATCTCAGATTCCTTAGTATGACTACTTAATAGATGCGAGAGGAGCACAACAAATTGCTTCACTGTCAAATCAGCTTATTCTGCTTTGATTCATAAGGGAAGCATGGATGGTTCTATAAATCAATTGAAGGTCCTCGTCTCCTATGAAAGTCGAAATTTTTGAATTGGTTGGTAGCTCATAACAAACAAAACACAAGGTTAAGGTTGAGGTTAATAAACAAAATTAGTGGGTGTGGACCCATTTTGACTTTTGTGTGCAAATATGGATCATCGAGATGAGAGATCCTCAGAGCATCTTTTCTTCCACTGTGATTGTGCTAATTATGATCCGGGTCTTCTACTTACATGCTTTGATATTGATCACTCATTCTCTATGAACAAATATAAGTGGTCAAGGTGGTTGCAAAACATCCATAGTCCTCAGAACGTGCTCAGGCATGGATACATGATATTTGGAGGAGAAATTACTATATCTTTCATTCTAAGAGGGTTAAATCAGAAGCCTTGTATTCTTGCCTAAATTCTATGTGGATTTGGGCTTTCTGTGCCACCAGGAAGTATTCAGTTGCACTTTTCTATTCTATAGCTCTATTGGCAAGCTTGGTTGAAGCTATTGTGGAGCTGATTAAAATGCCTCCTGTTTGCTTGTATTCCAGTCTGGTAGGAGATCTTGGAAACTAAAGATCTTTATCCAGATTTCAAACAGCCCAAACTACAACAGCTTCATCTTCATGCAGAGCTGAATGGAAATGAGAAGTCCACTTGATCCTAGTGTAGTTGTAGCTCTTCAACATTTTTTTGATATTTTTGTTGTTGTAGTCATTTCACCCTTTTCATTCCAAGCTGTTTCTCAGATCATTAATACTGTATATTCTAGAATTTGGTTGATATATTTTGGGTAAACTGTTGTTCTCCTTTTATCTTTTCCAAAGAAAAAAAAAATTGTGTTGAGCACCAAGAGGATAAGCTTCTAAAGATAATGTGCTAAAATTAAGATTGATATTCACTTTTTCTTAAGTAACGCATTTAAATGCCATATAATAGGAAAAGAAAGATGCAGAGCCTAAAACTAAAGATGTGCCTCTCGGTGATAATGTGACTGTTTTGTATCTCTAATAAATAGATTGCACAGTGAGGTAATATCCAACTATACAATATCAGCAGTTTTTTGTTACCTTTTGGCGAGTCCAACCAAGTTGCTGATTACGCAAGTGAATTCTAAACAACTGCAGTCAATTTTGAAAGTTGATCAGCTACACAGCTGAAGAATGTGCACAAAGACAAAAAAAACAAATGATGACGCAAGCACATAAATCACTTGTCATCATATAACTGCTATCCTTTGTGAAAAGGGATAAAAGAAATTTATATGTAAATACTGTAATGGTAAGTATGAAATAAAGTTGAAATAGGGAGGCACCACAGACATAATGTTACAAATAAGACGAGAAAGAACCATAAACATGATTGACTCAAAATAATTGGCTAAGAACCATATAACTGCTATCTAGTTTCACGGATCATACAATAATTGGCTAACCATATAACCATGATTGACTCAAATTTTTACAGTAGTTCCTCTTCTAGATTATAGAAAGATCCATCTCTCAAATGAACATTGTGTATCCCACTCCCATTCTCATAAAGTAGTCCAAAAGTATACATCATCACATAATAAAGAAAAGAATGTTGCATAAAAAGAAAAAGAAAAGAAAAAAGATGGAAACAAAACAAAAGAAGAGGAGAACATGGATAAAGAAGAATGATATGTTGAAAACTTGAAGTGTGATAAGAAACATAGTATTCTGGTTAATTGAACATTGCATACACAATAAATCACAATATCAAAATTAACGAAATGTATTGATCATCTCTTTCCAAATAAGAGAAACATGAGTAAATGATAAAGTTTGAGTTTAGGAAGTAAGTGTAGGGCAAAAGCCAGTAACCATACAGAGCAAAATAATGACTCTGCAACGGAGCACTATAGCAAGCAATACATAGTAGTACATGGGAGTTTTTCAAGTATGAAACTGTCATGAGCAACCATACGTTGAAGACAGGAAACTGGATAATGGGGAATGTCATGTGGAAATGTCAGCGGCAAGGCACAAAGCATTCTAGTTATTGGGCATTACATACTCAGTAGATCAACAATATCAGAATAGCTGAAATGTATGCATCACTTTACAAATGCAAGAAACGTATGTAATAATGTAAGTTTGAGATTTCGGAAGCAAGTGCAAGGCTAAAGTCAGTAACTTTACAAAGAAAAATAATCGCTCATAAGCGAAGCACTTTAGAAACCAATAACAAAATGGGCAACCCTCAAAACCGCGTCTCTTTTTTATCGAATCGTTACAGGGGAGTCGTATTTTGATTTCTCTTCAAAATGATGTCCTGCCTTGTGTTCTCTACCAATATTGTCCCTCTAAACCTGTCTAAATTGTTGCATTGTCGCCAGCCCACCAAAGATTAATAGACTGGTTCTCTTCCAGCCTATGCCCTACCAAAGCTGGTAGACATCTATCCAAATATTGATACAATTCTAAAACTTCACCAAACCAGAACACCTTTTCATCTCTCTGCAATTGTATTTTGTTCTTCTTACAAATATCGCTTTGTCATCCCATCCTCCCTGCATTACTACATCTACTTTATTATATCATCAGACTGCCCCTTAATTATCATTTTCATAATGTCATGTAGAATAACAATCAGTGCTCTGCCTTGCTTTTGTGGTTTCCATTTTCAGTGATAGAAACCAGGAACACACGGACTGTGGTCAAATTGTGCATTCTCAAAATGATAACTCTACGACAATAGTAAGCCAGGGATGGAAGGCATGTGGATTTATTTTGTTCATTAATTGGGAAAATTTGATATCAAAATGAACAAATAAGTTTCTTTTATGAAGATAAGACTAATCAGGAAAAAAAAGACACTGTTATACAGTTTCTCTATTTCATATTCCATCTGAGAATCATACGAGACAATGAAAGATGTTTTACAACACAATTTTATGCTAAGAAAGATTAGTAGTTTTATAAATCAATGATGCAACTGGAAAATGTTACCTACGGAATTACAAGGATGTTAAACAAGATATTTGTAATTAGTATAATACGAATAAATCTTAATAGTTAAAAAATAGTAAATGGTTTTAGATTCTAGGAGTTGACAACTCAAATGATTTCTATTTAAAAAAGAAAATACATGTAAAAAACTTAGATGAAGAGACCGTATATCAGCCTATTGAGAAAGTTCATCAACCAAGCCAACGGCCAATCCTGAGACACACCGCCTTCATTTTCTATCTTTTACATAACTATGGAACTTCAAAAACTCTGTTTCTATGAATAAAGTAAAGCAACCTTCGATACATGCAGTAAAAAATAATAATTAATTAATTAGTTAAATACAGTAAGCACCATGCTGTTTTTTCATCCTACAAGCTGTAAAAAGCACATAAGCTAGACATATGCCAGCAGAAATCACACTGAGAAGACTAATTGGACATTGATAACAGCTCTCCTCCCATGATAATCGACCAGCCTCAGCTAGTTCATAATGATATCATCCAGACAACTCTACTATAAATTATATAAAGATATACTAAACATCTACTCATTAGCAGATCCAGTATTAAAAGTGTAAGCAATGCAACAGGAAAATGGGAACAATAATTATGCATGGGCAAGGAGGAAAAGAAGAAGAAAAAAACATGTCCGGGTATGGTACAACCAAATTGGAAAAAGAAGTACCCCTATAAGACACTACTAAACATAAATGATACCAGATATTTTGGAGCGCTAAAAAGCATTAGCCATTTTTCAGTTCCAGAACCAACAGTCAAGACACAAAAAGCTAATATAGCCTTAATCCACAATCGCACTCTTCAAAGTTGATATCCCAAATTGAGGACCTAGTATGGTTCGTGAATAGCAGACAAAACTGGATAGCATTCATTTCATCTGCGTGAATTTTGCTTTCATAGTAATACATCTCACATAACCAACAATATGAAAGAAAAACTTTCACGTTTCATCGGTTTACGCTGCAGATTTTCGCAACAGCCCTGGAGACCTCAAAGGAACACAATTATGGTAGCTAAGGATCCTATCCTGCTAGAAATTCATCCTAATCTGCACTACAAACACAAGAATCCAATCCATACAAAACAAATAACAAGCATCAACGGCCCCGAACATTGGAGACTAACGGAACCCTTCAGTCAAAATCACAGGAACAACAAAGAGAGAAATCGTCAACACCAAAGGAGGGAAACAGTGCCAACCTGCACAAACGCGACGACCGCGACAGCCCCATCCACGGCGGAGAGCACCGCACCCGCCATCTCGACTTCTTTCGGCAGGCATCTCATCGCTGCCTCTCCCTCTCTCCGCATCGAGATGCCAGCCGCGGAAAACCGATCGAGGGGGAGGGGGAAGGAATCACAGGCAGCCACTCGCTTCCTCCACAGTGCCGGCCACCCAGACACAATCGCAACGATGGACTAGAAGCGACAACGCCGGAGATGGAGGCGGAGGAGAGGAAGAGCGGCGGAGGCGGAAGCGGAAGCGATTAACCGGAGCCCCAACACGCGGTGCGTAGGTGGATGGAGAGAAACGAAGGTGCTGTCTTAACGCCACTGGATGTAATTAACTTTTATACCAGCACAAAACCTGGCATATAAGTGGAGGGAACAGCTTACAGGGAGGGCCACCCGCATTAAGCCCGTGGAGAGAAAGGTATTCTTCAAGGTGAGAAATGAAAAGTATGAAAGTACGACCTCAGTAAAAAGGAAGTGGATCCTTTTGACCCGCCTAGGAACAGCTGGTTGACTGGAAGTCGTTCGGTCCTACGCCGGTGCGCTTTGGGATTCACTCACCGCATATAAATTTTAATGCGAAAAAATTAAAAATTCTGCAAGTGAATCCATCACCCAACTTGACTAAGCCCCCGCAGAAAAAATAAATAAATAAACAGCTTCTTGAAGAAGTCCGCCTCATACAGAGGGAGTAAATATGTAGGTGAGTACAAGATTAATTTATTCGGGTAAATCTAGAATTTAAATTTTAAAAATCAATTAAATCGAACCGTATCAAAAAAACACCACATCAGTAACTGTGCAACCAAAGAAATCAAAAGGCTATTGATTCATGGCAGCAGAAAGGCTATTGAGTCAAAGATTTATTAAATTTAACTAACGTATGCAATTCGAAAGTTTAGTTCAGTTTTTTAAATTTTAATTATTTCTATTTATTTGATTCAATTTTCAAATTTTAAAAATCAATGTACATTTTAAATTTTACAGTTTTTTGGCGAATATAAGTTTCTAAAATTATTAAATCACATATATTGTTTTAAAATTACCCAATTACGTACATATTTTTTATTTTATCCGTCGATTAATATTTTGAAATAGTCAAATCGATTAGCTCAATTTTAATCATGGACTAATTTTTTTAATCAAAATTAATTTAAATAAAATTAATTGATAGATAAATTCAGATTGATATCAAACTAATTCTTATATATTGTCAATCCTAGTTCCTATATATTTATCTATCTCTCATGATTATAATATGTCCTCGATTCACTCAAAATCTCATGCTAACAAGCGTAGACATTCGAGTCTTCTTCAAGGCTCATTCAATGAGCAATTCAATAAGAAATTACGGATCTAATCAATATTAATATACGAAATATTCTAGCAATCCCCACGATTCGAGTTTGAGCTATTAGAATAGGTTTAGCAGGAGATCACGAAATTTTGACAATCTTCTCTATCTAATGAATGACGAGTCCATTTAGAAATAGTCCGCCCCGCACCCAACCCCGAATATAGATTCCAGTTTGGTACATCTATCGATTTTGCCTAAAATTGATTAATTGGCCAAATAACCTCAAATTGACATTAAACTACTTCTAATTATATCCATGCCTTAAAATATCAATTTGATTTAATATATTGAGAGTAATAATTTTTTAAACATAAATATATTTGAAAAATTTAATTCATATTCAAAAAATTCAATCATACCCTTAAATTTTAATTTGACCTAATATATTAAGAACAATAATTTTTTAAACCTGAATTGATTTTTTTAAATATATTTATATTTAAAAAATTATTATTTTCAATATATACATGTTTAAAAAAAATATTATTTTCAATATACTGAGTCAGTCAATCAATTTTGCCTAAAATGTACCAATATCAAATTAATGTTTAAAAGTATAGATATAATTAGAATACATAGACAAACATATAAAAAATAATTTTATGTTAATTTAAAATCATTTGATTTATCAACTAATTTTATCTAAAATCAATTTAAATTTAAAAAAAAAACCAAGTGACTTATTTAATTAAAATTTTAACATTTTGAGATAAAATCATAATATAATTTTAAAAACTTGCTAAAAAACTATAAATTTTAATTTTTAAAAATCAATAACATTATAATCAAACTAATATTACTAAGTCAAAATCAATTAAATCAAATAGTCGTATAAGTAATGATATTGCTACATCAACGATTAAAAAAAATAAAATGCAATTAATGGCATGATTACAAAAGCTCGAGTTCATCACCTCTAAGGTAAGGATTTACAAGAACTAAGTGAAAGAAAACCAGCAGACTCCAAAATTAATCAATACAAACCCAAACACCTTTAATTAGTTCTATCTATGATTCTGCTGTAGTTCAATCGAACAAATACATATAGAAAGAAAAATTTTCTAAGTAGATATCTTATTTGAGGGTTGACAATTTATGTTAATTGTGACACAAAAATAATAATTGAGTTAATAACAAGTTAAATGAGAAAAAAAAAAATTAAGCAAACACAACAAATAAACAGAACAAAGATGAATGAGCAAATGCATATAGAAGTGGCAAAGATACCTCTTATAAAACCAAACCACAATCCATCAAATTTAACTTGCAAAATAACTACCAAAATCACACTGAAATTTCTCAAGCAGTTCT
>JBBMJZ010255048.1:0-18695 GCA_037833815.1 Zingiber zerumbet
AGTGCGCGTCCGTGGACCTTCGACCCTACGACTCATTGTGCAAGGATGCCACGCCTTAACCGGTTGATCCAGCCCGCAAGGGTCCCAATGAATCGAATCATGCTAAAGTTGTTGGTAATTGTTGAAGCAATGAAAGGTAATATATCAACTTCAAAAGCACAGGTCTGATAGTTAGCACAATCACTAAAATGGGCTGAGTATCGAGTGCTGCTGCAAAAAAGGAGCAACAAGCACAGCATCTTATGGCTACCATTGAGGCAACGACGATGACTGCAGGTCATTATCTATCATTAACTATGATTAAAAATGGATGTTGATGGATCAAAAAATTTCATCAGCTTCCTATGCAGACCATGGAAGCAAAATTAATACGCTAAACATTTTATTAAGACTAAACCTTGATCTGATAAATGTTCAGTTATGACATCTCAAGCACAAGAAGATATCCAACCAAGCATAACAGTAACAACAAGAACTTCATAGACATTAACTGCAAGAGTCATGACATGCAAGCATGTTCGAGTAGTAACAATATCTCCTTAGAAGTACTTAATAATCAACAATAGCATGGTAGCAACATATGAAATACATCAAGTGCCTAAGATAATAGGATACTCCAAATCTTTGATCAGTTAATCTAGCAGACACACCTGGTTCTCCTATTCTCCTTCAGCACTGATTCCTGAAGCAAGAAAGGGAAATGGAAGGTATCACTCTTTCATGATGTCAAAAACCTTACACAAAGCAAATGGCTTAGGCATTCAAATGGAAGTAGAACACTTACAATTGCTTCTTATTTACATAGTATAAGGTCCCTCGGCACCAGTCTCAGACATTGATAGAAGGTCTTCGAAGCTCCAGAGATCAACATCATACATATTCTGAATCGCATCACTACTTAGAAGATTCTCAATAGAGTCATCTGAGTTACCACACTCCAGATAAGGTACCTGCACAGTCTTGATGGGATTCCCAAAAACAGGCAGTTCTTCAGAGGGTTTGACAGAGTCATCAGAAGGCATTGTTTCAGTCATGATTGGAGTAAGAAATGTTGTGATCTCAGGAGTTTTACCCTCAGTAACACTGCTATAGTCAGAACCATCAAAAGAGTTGCTTCCTTGATCAGATTGTAAATTAATTTCATGTGCCTCAGTTGGCATAGATTGTTTCATGTTGGTGAAGGAATTCATGTTGACAGATTGCTTAATATGTACTTTCTCTTCAAGGAAGTCGAAAGATGAGAAATCCTGCTCTGGTTCAATCAGGAAATTGGTAAGATTATTGAAGCTGAACTTCTCAGGTTGGTGTGATCTGAGCACTTTTGCTGTATTTAGTTTCAGAGGATGATTTTGAACAGCTGGTAGAATCTCATCAGAGAAATTCACTTTAGCTTTCTTGCCCCGGATACGACGGGCTTCAGCATCATAGGCTCTTGCAGCATCTTCAGCAGTGTTGAAAGTCCCGAGCCAAACACGAACCCCCTTGCGAGGATCTCTAATTTCAGCAGCCCATTTCCCCCACGGGCGTTGTCGGATTCCCCTGTATTGGGTCTTTCTCTTCCTTTTAGCACACTTAGCTGCAGGTCCACTGAATTCAACTGGTTTCAGTGCATTTGGTGAATCTGCTGCACTTAGTAGAATAGAAAAAACAAATTTAGATCATTTGCAGCGTGACATTATGATTTTGCAGAAATTAATGAAAACTACAATAGACAAACAAAATCAAAAGAATAAGCCTACAAAAGAAGACCTCACTAGGAACCAGATTTCAAAGCAGATGTTCCTGCTTCAGAAAAGAAAAATGGGGAAAAAAAGAATAAGCATGTGACGCTTTCATTTCTAGAGAATATGCTAATATCTTCTATAATCATTTCAACATCTATATTTGTCCAAGAGAGGCAATAATAATAAAACAAATACAAATCACATCTATTTTTAGTAGTCTATACACATCATATTCAGCCATTGAACACCATTTAAGGTCATAATGCTAATATATCATCTTTTTCTTAAGCATCAGTTCATCTGGTCTTATTCTACCTGTCAAATTTTCAATCCTAATTTTAACTTATCTGATTATAAAATTTCTTTGAACATGTACATATCATCTTAATTTATCTCTTTTATTGCATACTGGAGTTATGCCTAAATGTTCAAAGATAAGAGTATTAATTTAATTCTTTTCTCATCATGCATACATCTTCGTATTCTTGTCCCACACCATGCACTCTTAAGAAGTTAGTGTCCAATAAAGAAACTATATCCTCCTAAATAAACAGCCTCAAAATACTAGCTTTAACTTTACATTAAAGCAACATCATTATCATAATAATTTTAACCATTTTTTATATGGAATTGAAAAGTAACTGAATGAATACAGGTCAAGAGCAACATATTTTGCATCAAATGAATCTGCACAAACATTTGGCTGAATTATTAATTGAAGCATAATACATATGTTTAATTCTACTTCATCAAACTCATGAAAAAAAACATTCTGTGTATCATTCTTGCTGTAATAGGATGCAATTTAATCATGTTTCCAAACCAAGAAAGGTGAACTTGATTGTCCACAGGCTTAATATACCAGTAATTCATTTATGCAAGCCCTGACAATCATTAATCTTTTTTTACTAAAAGAAAACAATCTATTAATCACTCTGATCCTCCTACTTGATTTTCTTTGATTTCATCTGGATTAGCCTCTTATTATTTCACCATCTGCCTTGAAGTTACTTTTGCATTTTGACTATGCCTTGTATTTGTTGATATCATTCTTGCTTCGTGGCTACAATGCATGGTGTGATTCACATACTTACTTGAGGATGATTACCGTGTATAAGTATTGAATGATTTCAAAGATTTAAAATACAATAATTTTTTCCCTAACTCTTCCTTGTCCATCGCAAGTTAACCTGTGACCGGACCACTCCATCACTCCTTGCTTCTTTGCTACATCTGCCTAGAACTTCATCCACAAATTCCTGACACTGCTACACAACTACATCATCCAGGTCAAGGGCATGGTCCTATGAGTTCCTCGGCCGAAGAATGCACAGCATATTTCATGCCAACATTGCATCTAAATATTATTTTGTGTCATATATATATATATATATATATATATCTTATTTTGTGAATACCATGACATACCTCCTCTAATTTGAGGATGATGATTGTGTTCAAATATTATACTATTACAAGGTTTCAAAATACAACAATTTTTTCCCAAACTCTTACAATAGCATGGTGTACATAATGTAAATGTTTTGATAAATAGGCAAAAGAATCAACTTCTTTAGTATTGATTCAGTGCACGCAATTGAACAATAGAGTGCAAGGCACTAAAAGCACCTTAAAATCTGCGTGAAGACATTATCAAAAAATACAATGATCACCTATAAAAAAAAATTCATTACCAAGGATGAAGAGCAAAAACATTCCTAAGAAGCAACTTTGTGAATAGGAAGAATAACCGCGTTAGAAGAACATAAGAAATACGTATGAGAAGGAAAACTTCAAAGGATAAACAATTTCCATTCTCCAAAACATCTCCTAATATATGGAAGTATTTTCCCTTTTTCGCCACAAAAATTATAAACGGAAAAATAATCACTCTAGAAGTGTTAATACAAACAGAAAGAAATTAGCCAAGCTCAAATTCTTTTGTTACAACCCCCAAGTAAAGTAAACCCCGCAATCTTCCCTGCAGAAAAGGAACAATTGAAAAGGGTGATTTCACCAAACACGAACGGGAAGATAAGAATAATGGGAGCAAATCCGAAAATATTTGCTGTCCAAAATGATACTCAACCCCGAAGCAACCATAGGCATTAGAGAAATAAGAAAGAGTGCAAAATAAATAAATAAATAAATAATCTCATCTTGGCAAGAAAAACTGACTATTATTTAATATTTCAGTTCCTAATAACACAAGAACAAAGGAAAAGGAAAAAATCCTTCTCGAGGAAAGAAATACTACAAGAAATCAAACCCTAGCATTAATTAAAAAATTTCGCCCTTTTTCTCCACAGAACAATACCTTTGGATCCGAAAGCAAGTGGCCTGTGGTTGAGTACCTCCACATCAGAGTCCATCAGCTCCTCCTCGAACTCCTCGAAGTCCGCCTCGAAGTCATCCTCCATAGGCAGGCGCCGCCCGCCGTTCTTCTTCTTCTTCCTCCCCGCCTTGCTAGCTCCGCACTCCTTCAGATCCGGCCACAGGTAGTCGGAAGTCAGCCGCCAGTCGGGCTTATTCGCCGGAATTAAGTCGGTGATGATCGCCCCTCCGCACATCTTCGATCGCCAACCCTCTTTTTTCCTTCTTCGACAGCGCAAAAAGATCTCTCTTTTTTTTTCGGTTTCGAAAGAGGCTCTGAAATGCTTAGACAAACAATGAAAGGAAGGTGGGCACTTATGTTCAGTGCATCGAATGGTAGGTGAGACTAATTAACTTTTTAAAAATAATTCACAAAATATTGGTGGAAAACATTTTTCAATTAACACCTCATATTTATTTTCTCTTCTACCGCAAAATATAATAAAACACAGGACGTCCTAATTTTAGAGAATTTTATCAAAATGCAATGGTGATAGAAGAATAGAGATAAGATATCATTGTTATTGAAGTGACTAACAAATATTGTCGAGAGTAAGTAATGAATTAGTCTCCACTAGTGTGGTGCAATATGGACATGTGGCAAAAGGTGAAATCATTTGTCCCCAGCATCCCTGCCACATCCGACCCAAGGTCATTACGAGGAAGATAAATCACAACATCTGAGGTGGTGCAATGAGGGGCAAATTCATATAATGATTGTCCTAAACTCTAGCTTAATCAGGTGATTGTACTTCTCTAGTAATACAATTAAAAAAATACAATCACCTAAATTTAGCCCATTAAAATTCACCACTTTCTTATCCAAAATCCATCTCTAATCTCAAGATCCATTTCTAGATGGTAAAATATTTAGGAGAATAAGGACTGATTCTGTTTGAAAATAATGGAGATAGAGCGCTGAGCATGTGGGTCTGCTGTTGACCAAGAGATGACTCTGCTAGAGAAAAACGATGACGCTTGGCACTCCTTCCGCCTCCTTTCTGCGCACACTCGAAAGAGCAAACAGAACATTAGGGAGAAAATCAAGGAGGGGGTCCCCGACGTAGGTCCTCCGATGCTTAAATCAATAAGGTAGCCAGGCGACAAATGGAAAAAATGAACAGTCAAATGCAAGTGAGTAATGTTGCGTACTAAAAGCGTAAAGCATAAAGTATCAAGCATACAACATACCTCACCAATGGAGAGAACCCCTTTTTATATCGCTTCTCATAACCTTCGCAATAATGAGGCAACAAGAAATATTCGGTGTCAGAAGATGTCGGGTAAAGAAATGTGTAAAGTCTTCCTCCGATGAATCTTCCGTTACATGCGTATGAGCAGTCTTTTATAACCTCCGCAATAATAATATAAGCTAAGTAGTCACTCTCATAAAAGAATTCTATTGCATATATAGAATATTCTCTGGTGAATATCTATTATTTTCTAACGGGTTGTTGTGATTTCCTAACAATATTATCTCCTAGAGGTAATCCAACCGGACTCATATCCGACCGGCTATATGTAATTAGAGACTCATAAGAATGGGGAACTGAGTCTCTCCAGTCCGACTGTCCATTAGGTCGATCGGCCTATATAGTGAGTTGTATTGTAATAGTGAGAAATGAGTTTTCTCTAAGTTTGAAGTTCGAACGGCATTGCGTCCTACCGGCTGTATACTGAGAGTGCCTTTATTGGGAAGAAGGGAGCTTAACCTTAGGTTCGTCCAGTACTTTAGACCGAGCAGTCATATATAACAAGACTTGCCCTTGAACTGTTATATTGAGATATGGAAGTCCGACCAAATCACATCCTAGCCAGTTGTAGGTTGGGAGATATTACCTTTGTTGTGTGCTGAGAGAATACTTCTGGATGATAGAGAACTAAGACTCATGTGCCCGGCCGACATTATCGTTCGGATTTATCTTATATATCTTAGCATCAAGTAGAGCGATAAGTCCTCCCAATCTGACCGGTCATTAGAGGCGTTCGACCGTATACAGAAACTTATATTTAAAGAATGGAGAACTAAACTTCTTAAGTCTGACTAGCTACTGGGACGACCAACTTTATTTTGAATGCTATAGTGATGAGTGAAGAGTTGAGTCTTAGTAAGAATAACCTATTTAAATACATCTATTCTAATTATGACTGTCACATTATCCTTATTTTGACCATCCTCTTACTTTAACTTTAACTGGTACGATATTTTGAGCTCTACTTTTAATATGTCCTATCAAGGATCATAGTTCAAATATCCATCTCTAATTCCAATATCCATTTCTAAGTGCAGTGGTAAAATATCTAGGAGAGTTAACTAAGAGGATAGTTAAAATCTGAATAGGAATGAATATTTTAAATATTTTAGAAGTTGATTATAAATGTGTATACTTATGTTCCCAATGTAATTAAACAAAGAACGAGTAATGACTTAGAATGGTGAAAGGTTGATGAGTCATGATAGAGTCTGATTAAGTATTTTAGTCTTCAATAGTAAGAAAAATTTATTAGGTAGTTGAAAAAGGATTCTTACGGGTCAAAGTGATCTTTCAAGGTCATTGACTTTTAATGGTGTCCACGTCCATCGCATGTTGTTAATCAATAATAACAATAATTTCAAAAAATATATATTATAATTAATGATATTTGACCAATGATAACTATGGAATAATGACAATTTGTGATTTGTATAGTTAAAAGATTATACCTTTTTTAAGATAAAAGAAATGCTAAAGATTGGTAAGGTGATAATATAAATAAATTATCAGGGTTATTTATAATTCACACAAAGAAGGCATGTTTAAGGTGTATTTTTTTTTTTAAATTCTATTTTTGAAGATTTAATACTTTATTTAAAAATAGATATTATATGTATGCTTTAAAGTATATGATATAACTTTTCTCCCCAAATGGAGTAAAGTTTACATTTATAGATAATGGATCTAATTCTAAAAGCCTTCCTAAATAAAAGATATTTTTATTTATTTTAAAGGTAATTTAATGGTAAAAATTGAATTCAAATAGAGATCATTTCTCTCTAGCCCAAATAAAAGACATGTTTATTTCTTTTAAATGTAATTTACTGAACTATTTACTTTTTGAAGGTATTTCTATTTAAATATCTAAATTTTGCATCTACTTTTAAAATTACTAAATTATGTATTAACTTTCTTTGAGAAAAAATTTAATTATTTGGAATGTTTGTTTTCATTTAGTCACATTTTTCTTTTTGATAATTTAAATCTTTAGACTTTGCCTAATTAATTTTAAAGATAGGCGGTCTTTGCCTTTAGTTCAAAACATAACTTAAGCACACTGATTCTCTGTTTACTTTGGAGGAATGAAAAAAAATTATGGAAAGATTTCCGTGGTCGATTTTTTTTTTGTTTAATTAATGGGTTGATGATCGATTTTTTTTTTCTTCCGTCCAAAACGGTGGAAACCACTCCCCCTCCCTTTACAAGTGTATGTGCAAAGCCAAACTTCTACGCAATTGGTTTCATTGGTCTCACGGTGATAAAAGATGAATACGCTTGTCTCTAGCGTCCCAATCCCCACCAATCCGTTCCAGAGCCAATACGAAGAAGGTAAATCACAGACGGCTACTATCCTTTGGAATAGTGACTAGCACATAAGGGAGACATTTACCTCGGCTTTACCTAGATTTGAATCTCAGACCTCATGGTGGCAACACCTCATACACTAGCCACTAAATTGTCCCAAGAGAATCTACGCAATTGGTCTCACACTATTACAATCAATGGCCGCGCGAGGTCGCTCACACAGCCACAACCTCTGGAGGTCACTTGCGAGGTCGTGACCTTGTGGCGGCCGCGCAAGATCGTTTGCACGGCCGCAACCTTACAACGGCCATTCGTGGTCACTCATGCGGCAGCTATAGCGCATGACTTTTAACCAAAAAAAATAAAATGTAAAATGCATTAATTCCATTTTTTACATCAATTTTATCAGTGACTTTTAGACTGAGGATTTATTTAAACAAGAGATACTCTATTCAAAGCTCAACGCCTCTAAAACAAGGTTGCGGTAAAGCAATCAGAGAAACGTATAACCACCCCTTGAAACAAGAGAGCAGTGCAAGTATAATGCCGGCATGTATCATCAATACATATTAGCAAAAAAAAAAAACAAAAAAACAAAAAAAAACCGAAAATGCATTTAATTGAATATTCCAACTAATTCTCATGATCTTTTAATTTCTAAATTTCTTGTGAAATTCTTTGTTTAAAAATATTCCTGGAATTTATCTTTGCAAAAATGCCTGACTTCATAAAAGTAAATAAAAGAAAAACAGGGATGGACCATGGCAATCAACTAATAAGGATCTAGGCTAACTTGATAAAGGATCACCAGCATTTGACTAGATCTCAAAACATAATTACTAATGAAGTCATACCGAAAAAGTCAACAAGATGGTCGAATCTATTTAGGGGGATATCAGAGTGTGGTGAGTGCATGCTGGATATCAAAACAGTTGAGAATAAGCACAAATACCCAACTAAAAATCCTTGCAGATGATGATGCATGCCTGCCTGTGCAAAATTTTAATGATATGCACATCCTGTTAACTTGTTCTTATGAAGTAGAGAGAACGATCAAAAGATTGATCATAGCTCAACGTTGGAAGGTTCTGCGAGTGCCAGACTTTGTTGGTTGTAACGCAAATATCACATTTGGAGAAATGGCAAGGCCATCACAGCGCCAAAGATGGAGAGCAACAGGAGTAGTAGCCAAAATGGAACTGGCTTTGATTGCCTTCTTCTCGCTTCTCGGTCTGCAACCTCCTTGTCTTGGTCTTCTAGTTTTGTAGGTGCTACTGTGGTGGCCGTCAAAGGAGGGCTCCCTTCATCCTTTGTCTGAGGTTCCGAGATCGATTGTGTAAGAGCATGCTGTTGCTGGTACTTCTCGACATACTCTGGAAATAGCTTCCTAAAACTCGTGCATTTTTTACTGTGCAAAATGAAATATGATAAGAGGCATTGTAATATGATAACCTGTGAGGTAAACTTTTAAAAGATTTACCTCTCGCAATTGTATGCAAGCGAAGCTTTCGCCAATTGTCTCTTTTCAGAATCAGATGTCTTGATGCTACCAGTGGTTTGGTGATCATCCATCTGCATCGACAAAGTTGATATAGATACACAAAGGAAAAATGTTTAAGATGCAAACATATCTGTGAAGTTTCAGATGATGAACATCTTCAGTATAGTAATATTTTTTTCTTTGCATGATGCATGAAAAATTAGCGTATATCGGGAACCAGCCAAATACTGCCAAGAAGTTCTAAAAGTTGATCGATTTTTAACCTAATAAAGGGGACTTCAACATGATTATGAATCTTCATGAAAATATTGATCAGCATATAACCTTTTTAAAGTGGTTGTTGTGAAATTTAGATCCATATTTACAATCCGAGCTCATTACGCAATGAATGTGGAATTCTTGTTCTTCCTTTTTTTGTTGCTCTCAGGACAATAATTTTTTTTCAAATTGGATAGAAAATTAGAGCGCAAATCAATACAAACAACTCACCATGAAGGAAAGAAGTCCGGTCAGTATGCTGCAACCATAGGTAGCATATTAGAAAACAGAAAAGGTGTGTAACTAGCAGAAATTTGTGATGACAAATAAGAATTTGTTTAAGAATCTATAAATAATATGGAATTTTTCGACCTATGGATCATATATTACCTTGATACAGACCACATAGGATTCCAGGACTCTGGATGGACTGAAAAAAAAACAAAGATGTATTATGTTCATCTAATCACCACAGCAGACTAATGAACTATCCACTTCTTTGAGAACTTACAGTCACTCATTGACAAACAGATCTTTGTGTTAGTAGAAAATCGTCCATTGGGTGTTATCAGGCTGTATAAAATGAAATTGGTATAACTTTACTTAATGGAAATAAACATACCGTGGTTATCTACTTGTTGACTAGTTGAAACATTTGTATACGGCATACCTAATACTAGGAGGCTTGAATGGATAATCAGGTTGAAATTTCAGTTTCCCATAGTAATATCCACCTCCATGAAAAAGAAAGAGATTTAGCTTAGATGCATAAACAAATACTTGAATGCAAATAAGAATTAGCAGACAATTTAAGAACCAAGACGATTAAATACCTAGTTGAATGAACTATACAAGGAAACGAATCTAGTAATACCCAGGTAAAGGAGCTAGAAATAGCTATTTTATAAAATCAACATATGACAATATTTACAAAGGATACTTACCTTCAAATGGTGTGCCTTTGCTTCCTTCAAGCACAAAATCTGAAAGAAAACCACATACAACTAATTTAAAATAATGATTGGCGACAAAGAATAATCAAAGAAAGTTTAGAATGACTTCAACATCCATAATTCCAGGGCTCACGTGCATTCCCAAAACTGATAATTAAGAATAATGGAAAGCTAAAGCCTCCAAATAGCAATGCAACAAGAAAGTAACAGCTATTGATGTAAAGTATCAAGAAGATTGTAAAGAACCAAAACTTTCTGTAGTTCCTTTGGCTTATTGCACTGAATACATCTTTATCACCACTAAGGGGCAAAGCACAAATATGCTTGTGCAAACAAATAGCTAAAGCCATGAAACCAACTACGAAAAATTAGACAAATATTTCTGGTGTCAGAATGCTACATGGTCTCCTGTAGACTACTGACTAAAGTATCATGAAAAAAAAAAACCTATTGTGAAGCAACACCAATAGTATTGTTGAAGCAGTTCGATTTAAGGATCAATTTTCCACATCCATTCAATGTCTACATCAGAATTCATTATCTCCATTCTCCATGGGATGGATGCTCAAGGTCTTTTCGTCAAAGAAAAGAGGACAATACATGAAGCTGTGCATTGTTTATTGCCAACTGAATGATGCAAGGATCAATTATCCTGTCTCAAATTGATTACTGTGGTTTTACGGCTTTATTGGTGACTCATTCTCCCAAAGTATAGCACATTATAGGGTGTCAGTAGGATCCTTGTTTCTCTAAAGCAGGGCATTCCTCAGACAACTTTGGGGCACTACCAAGAATGAGATATGCAAGGATCTTATTTACCTAGTTGCCCATTTAGTTTGACTTCATTTTTTGGTGAGGGCTCATGAGGGAAAGTCATTGAGTTTTATGAGTGTAATGTAAATGTTTTCACCTGCAGTGCTACTGTACAAAGGGCAGCAAAATCTTGTAGTTACCTTTACTCTAATCGTAACCACAATGCTAAGACTAAGTTCTGCAACACGTCTTTCAATTGAGAAATTCTTGTTTCTTGAAAAAGGATTTGTGTGATTGGCATTTTGTTGTTGCCATATTGGGTAAACTTGTGAATGCATTTGTGATGCAAGCTTGAATTGGAGTGGATGTGATTATGTAGCTTGAAGTACTTAGAGGATCACAGTGAAACCAGAAGTTGCTGGAGGAAGAACCATATTTCATCTTCTTTTTGACTACTTGACTTGCTCCTCTATTTGTTGGCTCAAAATAGACTTAGGATATGATTATAATATGATGCTTATAAATAATGATACTTGCTTTACATCATGTGTATGTGTACAGATAGCAAACAATGCATGTTAATCCACGATGCCTAACATGTTTATTATATTTATGCTGAGTTTTTGCTACTTGTTTAAACCATTCCAATATTGTTGCACAGTAGCTGAGACATATTAATGAATATGGGTTGTGCTTCGAGCATAGAGATTATGACTATTTGATTCCTTTGGACCTCTTGCTAGATCATTGACACAGTCATCAACATTCTTTTATCAACATGGCATTTGATCAATCAACAATGAGTTTGTGGACTACTAATCTACTATGCATTGGCAGCCATATCCAAGCTTAAGCAGACACAAAGTACTACTATGCTGTGTCAAATTGCTAGAGGGAAACCCATAGGTTCTTTGCTTCTTAAAGGCACATAACTATATGTGATAACCAGAGTAGTGTAGCATGGCGTGTGCACATTATGACCTATCAGTATTAGCATAGAACCTCAGGCTACCTTTAAAGTTACATTCACATTAAGTTTCTATATGACATCTTGTTATTTACCTTCCTATCTTTTATTTACTTTCCTATTTATTATGCATACCATGCTGCTACATACATTCCTACCATCTATTTCCCATTTGGCATCCCTTTTTACCTTGCCACCTAGATCAGCCTGAGGCGAATGGTAGGGTTGTCAGATTGAGTCAACAGGTGCATCTTTAAGGCATACTTTGCGGCTGGAGTTCGTGGAGATTTACTTGTTTGGATCTTAAAAGGCTTCTTTGTTTGTCTTTATTTTCATTTTCCTACTACTTATCTCTTAAGTATTCTATTAGTCAGTATGCACTGTCAGATGATTTGGTTTCCATAATGAAATGATCTAGTTCAACTACTACTTTTCTGCTATGATCTAACAAGTTAATAGGTGAATCCTCTCATATATGTGGGTTGTGACACTATATATGTTGTGAAATCAGATGAAAAATATATACACATCAAAACTTTTACTATAGTCATATTGCTTCGTATTTCCTATATCAATTTTGTAGTTTTTTCCCCTCTTAACCTAGTGATACTAACATTTCAAACATATCATAGTGTAAATTGGAGCATGGGAGTATGAACCATAGCTCATGTTCAGTGGTGCATTTTCTCTTTCTACTCCCTCCTTACACGAGGCCTGAATAGTCAAACTAAATTTCATGATTGAACAAGCAACTATAAAATCAAATACACTCCAGATATCTTCAATCCAAAAAAAAGTATTCTGAACCAAATAAGATGTCAGTTTTTATTTCTCAACTATCTTCAGCTGAAACTCATAAATGTACTCAATGTCTAAAACTACATCTCTAGTGGCACTTTTATGCATCTAAATATTATTACATGAGAGATGCCAAAGCTTTCAAACAAACTGAAAAATTGTCCAACAACAATTTATTAATATACAGAATATAGAAAAAAAATTATTTATGGTATTAAAATAGGCAATCTAGATCCACATAAGAGCAAAATACTATTAGAGAAAACCTTGAGATCATTCACATAGTTGTCAAGTACCCGCCAAGGTTAGGATTGGCGTGCTGATCTAATTTTGGACAATCAGTATAACAAGTAAAAATCAATATAACATTTGGTTTTACAGCTCTTTTTAAACTCTTAAAGATGCCATAATTATCATGGCACAATAAACTAGAATAATAAAGATGAGAAAGAGAATCTACTATCAAATTGCATCATAATCAAAATCGGATAGATAAAACAACTCACGCCAATCTAAAATATCACTGGGGGAAGGTCGAGCAACAATCTGTGGAGGTGGTTCCTGAAAATTAACAATATCAGAGATACATTATCAAGAAAGATGAATCCCACAAAGTAAATTTTGAAGGGGAAAAAAACTAAATGACAGAATAAATTGAAGAAAACTAAAATCATTCTTCGTTCAAATTCATTCGACCTACAGCTTCAAAAGGAATCATCACAATTAATACTGTTTAACCTTGAGCAATGGAACGGCAAGTTGTATAAGATACTCACCAGCCAAGTCCAAAAGGAAAACAAGAAAAATTGAGAATGAACAGAGGAGCACTTTGTTCTCACTCATATGTAAACTTATGTTTCACCTTGAATGCAATTTGTAGATTCAACCACAATAGTCCCTCAGAACTCGAAAAGTCGCAACGAAAATGGCTGATTCAGTAGCAGATTCCGGAGATGCCACTGTTGGAACTAATGATGCAAATGATTGACCCATCATTGCTTTATTCCACTTTGATAGACCAGGAGAGACAATTTTGCACCTATTTAACATGATTTACAGTAGCAAGTGTCGGAGAAATGAATTGAATTTCTGCACATTCTGAAATTGCCTCTATCCACATAGCACGAAGTCAGGGTGATGCTTGCTGCAGCATGTGCTGTTCAGCTGACATTTGATGCAACAGAAAGTTAAGTGTATCATCCTACTTGGCCTAATAGCTGGATCATTGATCCCTAGAGTGGAGCAGTTGGTCTGATTTCTCCTATTTGAGAATGAAATTGAGTTTGTTTCGTCTAGTTCTAACGTAAAGCATATGGTTAAGAAGGGAATTGGTGACTTAACTAGAGTCAAAGCATTAATTTTTCTACTCATTTTTGTCTTCTATACCACTTCCATCAAAGCACGAAATGGAACAATCAGTCAGCGGCAATGACCTCCATATGCTTTTCATTTTCTTTTATCTTCTCTTAGATTGCTTTTTACAAAGTCGCAGCTTAATGACTGTCCACAAGTCCTAATGTATTCTAAGGGATAAATGGAAAATTCTTGAATAAATTTCTCAGATGGTTCTGCATTAAGAAACTCTGCAAGTAAAGTGCGCTAGCATGAGTGCATAACAATTATCATAGAAACATGTAGTTGATACAGAAGAAATAAATGATGCAAAAAGTGAAGCTTAAGTTTGGAGTTTTGAGCGTGAGTATTTTCTGAAGAACTGAAGCAATAAACCAACAGCTCATGAACAAAATCTAACTTAAACTGGCATACCCTACAAAGAGCTTGAAATTCCTTCTGAAGGCGTCTTACACAGGCCTTATCTGTCATTTTCTATAACTCAACTAAGTTGATAAACCCAGTGTCTTCAAACCCTCGTCAATCCCCAATTGTAAAGCTAGGTTGATTTGATGTCAGCTTCTGCAATATGGCCAGTATTAGATAGGGTGAGAATATACAATTGCAGACCTATAATCAGTTGATAACATGTGATAATACCTTGAAACAAATATCAAGTATTACTAATTAGATAATCAAACAAAACGTAGAGAAAAAAAAAGGCTAACTTCAAGGTTTTTTTCAAATATAGTTGAACCTGCAAAAGCTTAAAAAACTTGGCAAGTGATAGGAAAATTCAAATCGAGCATAGTAAGCTAAAAACATATGTAGAATTCAAAATTTACGTCTTTATGTTTCAGAAAACACGTAGCCAAACCCGTACATCGAACCCCTAAATCCGCTAAAAAAACAGAAAGGGAAAAGGAGCAACCACGAGTCAAACCAAAAAATTTATGAACCCTAATTAGCAGATCGATCATGCACTAGACGGATCGAAACCAATCGACCGCCATAAGGCAAATCCCAGACCCCAAATTCAGATCAAAAGGAAGAGCGAAAAATTGAGATCGACTAAGACCTGTGCGAATCCGCCGCAGAAAGTTCGTGCGAGAATAGTCGCTCCGGTGAGCCGCTGCGTTGCAATCCAACGAGACAACTACGAAATCGATGTGATCGAGAAGGATCGAGATAGCGATGGGGAGAGAGAATCCCGGCCGCGTAGAATGGGGAACAGATTGACAATGGGTCTACTGTCCGAACCGATCCAAGTGGATTGTAATAAAATATTATTTTAATAAATTAAATTTATATTTTTTTGAAAATTATCAACTATATCGACTGTAATAACTAAATAAGGTAATTTTTGGAGCCAATGAATAAATATGGAATTCGAGTATGATCTTTTATGGTAAAGACTCCTTTGTGTTAAAATTGAAAAAATAATGTGGCTGCTGGGATTCGAGCCCAGGTCTCTACGGCCACAACGTAGAATTCTCACCACTAAACTACAGCCACAATGTTTGTTTAAATTATTAGTCGGATAATTATATTTATAATATATTGATTGCTGATCCGAATTGCTGTCACAACTCCTGCCTTCCTGCACCAGGCCGGATCCTTCGCTCAATCTTCATCTGCACGTTAAGACTAAAAGAGAATTACTCATACCCTTCTTCTGCTGCCCAGGATCAACATCGCGAGCAAATCGCCAGAGCCACCGTCTCCACGCGTTGCACCGCCCGTTCCCTATTACCTCGCTACGAGCATCCACCACCCTCGGGAGACACTTCCGTTTCCGTCACGGTGCTGGAGAAGAAGAGGAAGTCGACTGCCAAACAAGTTCGATCTTGCAACAATCAATGTCGCTGCCCTCTTCGGCAGTAGTGAGCTTCGTCGTCGAGGCTGTTCCCCTGTTGCTGACGAGCGGCAATTTTAGCTCCACCCGCTCTGTGTTTTTGTTTTTTCCGAGTCGATGAGATCCTCGCTTTCTTCCCATCCGGAAGGTGCGAACTGCAAAGCCATCGCCTGAATTCTCCCTCTTCAAGCCAAGCGAGAGCGGTTCGGCATTTTTCCTTTCTGCATCTCAATCGACTCCTTCACGCAAGCAGACTTCTGCCAACGAGCAGTAGCCCCACCGGACTTCAGCCAGGTTTCTTGTTGCTGGACTTTGATCCACAGCCGTCGACCACAAGGTAGAAGCTCCTCCTTGCCTTTGTTCCTGCTGCTGGACTTTAACGAGCTTGTTGTTGCCGCCTGTGTTTCTGCCACTGCTAGCCCAATGAGCATCTCCTTCGCAACTGCAGAACCAACGTCATTTACCGGACAAGTTATTTTACTATAGAGTTCAAATACCCACCAACATCGAGGAAATTAAAAGTAAAGTTTAGACGGATATCAAATTTATCACATTATTGATTATACTAAAAATTAATTGATCCTATTAGAAATTTAAGAAAATGGAATGACGTGTCTAAAATATTGACCGTATCTCCATGACCCAGATGGTAAGCTGTCTTCTGTGTTGACCAAGTCGTCCGAAGTCCTCCTGGCTCCGGGGGTGCCCTCGGATGGATTGGTGAGCTGATCGCGATGCTGATCGAATCGTCGCGGCCTTGAAGAGTAGATGAATGTGAGACAGCTGAGGAGTCGGATTTAGGGGTGACGACATGAAATCCAGTGCAGCATGGATCCAAAAGACGACACGTATACCGAAATATATCAACGACACCTAGGTCGGAATACCACAACGGCTCATAGGCCGGAACACGAAAACGGCTCGCAGGCCTGGACGTGACATCACCTCCTAGATCGGAACATAATAACGACACGAAGGTCGGGACCATATCCGCTCACAGGTCGAACATCATATCAGTTAGAAGGCCTAAGCAAATAAATAGTACGGAATCTAAGGGCTCAAGTGACAGTTGTCTGGAGGGTGAAGACTGTGGATGAGGCGGCGATGGAAACCGCCGAAGGCAGCGGAGGTGACAACAACCTATGGAGGCGGCTGCAACAACGACGACGACCGCTGGGGGCAGCGTCTGCGACTGCTGGAGGCGGTGGCCTCTAGAGGTGGTGTCAGCGGTCGTTGGAGGTGGCATCGGCGGCCGCTGGAGGCAGCGGAGAGAACCTCCGGCAAGGTGGCGTTCGTCTCCTATAGCTATGGTGGCGGCGGCGAAAAGAAGCACAAAGAAGGAACTCCATCCCTCCTCCGTCCGCGATGTCAGCGGCCAAGCAAAACAAGGCACTCGCCTGGTGGTTGCGGCCCAAACGCAAAAGGAAAAAGGGGGAAACACGTGAGAGGAGAAGTGGTGGTCGGAGGCGTCTGCCGGCGAGCGGAGAGGGAACGAGTAGAAGGAGAGACGGTCTGGCAGTAGAGCCCCCTTGCTCGTGGCAGCGACCGTGGTGTCCAGAGGAGAAGGAAGAGGAGAGGTGCCCCCCAAACGCATGAACAGTGCATCTTAAAGCCCTAAGCAGTCAAATGACAAAAATGCCCCTCTCTATCTCTATAATCTCTCTTACACCCTTATGCTACATCCGCATCATCAATGCCCTAGAAGATTTGATTAATCATATACTCGGGGGAAGTGTCAAATTTATCTCAAAAGTGGGCATTTTGATATTCAATGTCCTAAACGATTTGACTCAAATTTCATTGGTGGTTCTACAGCTTCAAGATAACGAACTGTTTCACAAGTCTATCCTAAAGTCCTCTCACCAATGCCTACTCGTGTTAAAACCCCAAAGTTTTCATCTACTAATTGGTATATTGACATTTGAGCAACTCATCATGTCACATCAGATTATAATATTCTTACAGATGTAATGTCGTATTATGGCTCAGATACGGTTCAAGTAGGCGATGATTTAGATTTGCAAATTGCTAATCTTGGAAACACATATATTCATTTCTTTAATCGTACTTTTTACATGCACAATGTCTTTCATGTTCTATCTATCACTAAAAATTTACTTTCTACATGTCAGTTTTATCTCGATAACAATGTCATTTTTTTAGTTTCATCATAATCAGGGGCGGAACCAGAAAAAAAAAATCAAGGGGGCTGAATTGTACGGATATTTTTTTTGTGCAACTAAATAAAAATATTTAATAATTAAAGTTTTACATCAACTATATGTTGCTACAGAAACTGTAGCCAAATAAACATGAATGGCATTCACATAAATCATAATATGCATTAAATTCTTATGATACATAGTGTAGAACAGAGCAAAAAAAAAGAAGTTCAGAATTTTGAGGAATCCACGATGAACAAAGAACACTTTAGTAGCAAATGTTTCTGCCAATACAGGAGCAATAAGAAATAGTTGTACATCTCATTTTGCAACCCACTTGATGACTAACAACATGAAGCACTCTCCATGCAAAAGCTATTAGCCTATTAAATTAATCACAACCAATTGCTCTTGTTGAACACTTAGGATTCTCATTTAAACCATATAATAGGCTGCAAT
>JBBMJZ010255654.1:0-18688 GCA_037833815.1 Zingiber zerumbet
CACAAGGGAGAAAAATCTCCCTTGTGTGCTTCTCTTCCTCTTCCTCTTGATCCCTCTTCTTCGCGTATGTCTAGTAACTTCCGAATGAGAGGCTTGTACTTAAGGAGTTGTATTGAAGAGCTTGGCATAGATACGAATAGAGGCGAGGTTCGACAATGTCGCTACGGTTGATGCCCTTCTCATTATAGGTCATCTGTAAAGTACATCTAGCATAAATTTACTTTCTGTAAAAATTTAATTATGTGATCTTGTTTGGTATGTTGTATCCTTGTATGTGTGTGATGTCTGTGATGTAATAATTTAGAAATTATTATTGTTTTATTTTTCACTGCGCTTGTTTACGAAATGTATTTTAGCACACACTGTGTTGGGCATATCCCCTCACTTTCTTCATCTATTAGTTGTATCCTCTTGTAATGGAGTAGATCCTCCCCTTTCTAGGATGTAGGGAGTAGTTTTGATGTTTTGATTGATATATGGACTATGTATATGTCATTTTCCTGTTCAATGAAGTATTTCTTGTTGGGGTTGCAAGGTTGCAGACATAGTCCCACATTGAAAATACATGAGAAAGATCATGAGTTTATAAGAAAAAGATATCTCCATTGACATGAGACCTTTTGGGTAGAGATCAAGAGCAAAATCATGAGGGCTTAGACTCAAAGTGGACAATATCATACTATTGTGGAGATATCTAAATTCTTTTCGATCCTTCAATTGGTATTAGAGTCCGGACTGTCAGAAGGTCTAACCGTCGACTGTGCATAAGAGTTTTGGTCTAATTAAGTCATGTGAGTAGAATATTGACCTCGAATAAAGGAAGTGGGGGGTCCCATGTCCAAATCAAGAGGATCAGACACCAGTCAGGAAGTCCTAGCTGTGGCTAGGTAAGGAAGTCCTAGTAGGTCGGGTGGACCGAGGGGCAGGAAGACTTGGTGGGTCAAGGATTGGATGTGGGAAGCTTGGGATCCTTCGTTTGAGAGGGGGATTGTTGGGTTGCAAGGTTGCAAACAAAGTCTCACATTGAAAATACATGGGAAAGATAATGGATTTATAAGGGAAAGATATCTCCATTGGTATGATGCCTTTTGGTTAGAGTCCAGAGCAAAAACATGAGGATTTAGGCTCAAAGTGGACAATATCATATCATTATGGAGATATCTAAATTTTTTTTTATCCTTCATTTATGTCATGCTCTATGTGTGTTGTGCCTTATAAGTGTTTGATGAAATATATGAATGATGTAAACATATATATGTGAGGGATTAGTCACCATGTAGAGGAGGTAGTTTGGATCGTATAACCACAAGGCCCAATAACTTAGGATATCCCTCTAACCAAACTTTCCAGAGTATCACCTTTAATTAGGGGTTAATCCTTCTCAAGAATTAACTAACTAAGAGCTTAATAGATTTACACTAATTTAATGTTAGGAAGTGACTTATGTAATATAGCGATGGTATGACTAGAAGCCCTCGTGTATCTCTTTAACTGAACTTTCTATGTTATCCCTTTTACTTAATAACATTGAATGAGAATGGTGTAAACACTCTGGTGTGACCTTTAATTCTCATTAGGAAGTAACTGAGATAACTCTAGCGATTATATGACCGGAGAGTCCTTAGTGATAAAGAGTATCTCTTTAACCGGATTTTCTAAAGTTACTCCTTTACTAAATGATGTTAGAATTATTATAGCTTACCGATAATTAGGTTAGAATCCCTACATGTGGAACCGCCACATCAGTGACCCCGTAGAGTCAGTTCCACGGATATAAAGGGAGGTAAATTAAAGTACACAGGTGGAAGGCGCATAGTGGGGACTACCACAACATGATCATAAATATTGAGGGTAAGGAAGTGAACATGTACCAGGGACATTAATCAGCATCATAATGAAACTAAAACCCTAGAAACCATCTCCCTAAGCTCATCCCCTCTCAAGATCATCTTTCCCTCTCTTGCTTACTCTTTCTCTCTCTTTCTCACATCTCTCTCAATCTCTTGCTCACAAGCATTCAACCAACCTTCGATCATCTAGGTAACTTGCTTTATGAAATCAATTAGTGCTTAATCAACCGTCCCTGTGGTTTGATATCTTTTTATTATTGATGTCGTAGTCGTGCACTTGTTGCTTCGTAACAGCCAGGTTACTTCAGCCACCGGACATGAATCGAGATTAGGTCCTTCTCTCAGATAACGTTATCTATGATCATTGGCTAGTACCAAAGATGAAGACAAGACTCGTGGCTTTGTGGAGTCATCTTAACGATCGCTCGATGTGGATACGAATAGAGGCGAGGCTTCGAGAGTGTCGCTTGGTAGATGTCCTTTCTACTTTGTATCATTCATTAGGTATACCTAGAGTAAAGTTATTTTCGTAAAATTTTATATTGTGATCATGCCTTCATGAGATGTATCCTTGTATGCATGTGATATGTATGCTGTAATAAATTAGATTTATTATTATTTTTAATTTCCGCTGCACATATTTATGAAACGTGTTTAGCACGCACTCACGTCGGGCTCCCCAACATATTGTTCCTATGCTATAGTGGGTTCCTGACACTTAAGCAGTTGTTTTAAAGGCACAACTATCCATGTTTGAGGTTGGTATTCCAGTTGAAGCACTTTAAAGTTTTTGGACAGAGCGTTATAGGAAATCTTGGCCTGTAAAATAGGACACTTCATCATCTGCTATAGAATATGATTCAGATTCTCCATAGAGTTGTATATCTCATTGTCGACATCTACCCATTCACCTCCATCTCCCTCATCATTTATTGCTTCCTACAAGCACTGTCATTTTTCACGGGGCAGTTCATCGGCTTCTACCCCACGATCACTCAAGCTTGATTTGAGGAGTTTAACATGGACCCATTCACGAAGTGTATGGAGTCGGTGGATAAGTACTTGATTGACACAAAGATGGACAAGAATAGTGTCCACATTGTTGTGCTCATCGACAGATCGACTAAGGTTCCTAAAGTTAAATAGCTGCTAGTAGATTTTGCCAATTTAGTGTCAAATGATCTTCCTTGTGGGCTACCACCTGACACTACTCTAAACTCGAGGACGAGTTCTTTTAACCCGGGGCGACTAATGTAGGAGGATCCAAAGAATTTTATTATTATTTTTAGTATTTTTTACTTTTTTTTTGATAATTTTTGAGTTTTTTGGTCGTTGGGGTATTGTGGTAATTTTTATTTTTTAAAAATATTTTTTAGATTTTAAGTCCGTTTAAAATTTTAGGATTATAAGTCTGTTAATAAATTTTTTCTTTACATTAGAATCTTTTTCATTTTTTTTCAAGTCAGGAATTGGAGTTTATAAGTTAAATTTTTTTTCTTTCTTTTATAGTAAAAGGTGATTTCTTTTCTTTCTTTGTATCTTAGGTTGAGGTCTATATAAATGTCTATTTTTGAAGAATTATTCTCAGTTATTAAATAATATTTCCTTTTTTCAGGAAAAATTAGAGGATGACGGTTTCTCTTCTTATCTTCTCCTCAATTTCCTCATTCTCTCAGCTCGGAAGATAATCACTATCCTTCCCGATATCAAGAGAAATGTCTCTTAAAAAGTCTCTTTGTATGTGTCTCTTAAAGAATTTCTTTGTATGTATAAATATGTCTTTGTACTTGACATTTTAATTAATCAAGAAGATCAAGAAATAAAAATTATAGAGTTATCCTCCATTCTCTCTCTATAAAAATCTTCACTTCATTCTCTCTATAAAAAAAACAAAAAAACAAAAACAACAGACAAACAACAGTTGAACATATAATTGAGACAGTCTACTAAAAACACTAAAAACAAAAAGGAATTCTTTAATTTGTAGAACAAGATATATGATTTTTCATCTTACCCGAAGTTGCCCGAGCCGTTGAAGGAATATCCGTGACCAACCTACATGGTACAAAGCGCAAGTTTATTTGGCGAAAAGTTTAATCCGGGAAAAGTGCACAAATTAAGATCTTTGCCTAAATGAAAAGTCCTTTTGTTTTTTGTCTTTTTTTTTTAAATAGCAACGACACATTATTTCAACTTTCTCATGCTACTTTTGATTTATGGAATATGTAGTAAAATATATAATTACTTATAGCAGATTGAAATTGATTGAGAATGAAATAGAAGTATATATTCTTTAGTTTAGCTCATAGAATAAATCACTTTATTCTTATTTTTTATTTAAAGCCATATTAGAAGCAACAAATAATGAAGAAATTTTCATCATATGTCATAATAATTTCCATCATCAAAAAATATCCCTTCAAGTAGGAATTCTTATTATTGGAAGAATTGTTACGAAAGATGAGTATGAGATAGTTATTCTATGACAATTATACTGTGGATAGCTAAATCATAGTAAAAAAAAAATTAAGAAATCCATCAAGGAACGGAAAAATGGAGTTAATGACAGCCTAGAGTTAAAGAGACATTTTTTCATTTATTCAAATTATTAGCTCCAAATCTCCCATAAGACTTTTACAAATATAGGTAAATAAATAAATGATCCAACAAAAATTGTGATCATGCAATCTAAGTTCTCAAGCCATTAATAACAACAACAAAATCTCAAATTCCAAAACTAACATAATTGCAGGGTTTTTTTTAACTAGATTTTCCACATCCACACTTTCTAATGTTTGTCTAAAAGTAGCTTGAATTCTCTATTTGAGAGGTTACTTAAATTGTAAAGTCAACTCAAAAATAAGATAGATAGTAGAGGCAAATGATTCGAAGAGTCGAGTATCAATAATGAAAAGTTGAGAAGTTGCATCTGTAGTTTTGTGTCATTCTTCCTTGGGAAAACATTGTCCTTGAATATTTATCTCATAAGACAAAAGTTAAAGATAAATGAAATACAAATTCTCTTTAAACATTGGTCTTGTAAGTATTTTCATTAATTATTTAAAGAATTATGAACGTCAATTTACTTGAGGCTTGAGTTTGCCATGATGATCAAAGGAAAGAATTCCTACATGGAATTCAAATAAAATTTCTTTCATATAAGCATTAGGCTCCATTGTTTACTAAACAGTATCTCTATATTTATCATTTTTTTTATGCGTTTATGAATTGTTTATATGTATATTTGATTTTTTTTTACTTGTCTTTTGGCATTACTGATAAAGTTTTGAGTGATGGAAAGAAAAGTTGGATCAAGAAAGTAGTTGAATTGCAAACATACACCCCCTCAAAGAGTCTGAATGGTTACTTGACTTGATGAGTAAACAAATTTAGCATGAGTTAAAAGCAAATTATATTAACAAAGATTCTTATCAACTAAGTTTCTTGAGATATTTCTCAAACTGATGGTGACAACTAAGTTTTCTACATAGTATGTGTAAACATGGCCAACTTGGGATCTCGGTAAGATCAAATATTTTGTTAAACTCTATATAGTTTCACTATTTTTTAAAATAAAGATTGACTATATGAGAAAGAACCCAAATTATTCTTCAAACAATTACAATTTAAGCTATTTTAGAAAGCCTTCATCAACTTCCATAATATAATCATTCTACCTTTGAGTGAGTAGTAACTAGTCAAAGACAAAAAAACAATTCTAACTTCTTCCATGGTGCATTAGATATTTGCAAGGGTGAGTAAGGTTTGGAATGTCCTTTAGCAACATGGCAAGTTTGATATCTTTAGGTAATTCTTCAACAAAGTTAAAATTTTATCTAGCCAAAAATTTCATTAAGTCTACCTTCACATGTTTATTGATAACAAAATGACAGTCAATGAGCAATTAGGAATAATTTGTTAAAATAGAAATGAGAACTAAACAAGAAGACAATGCCGAAGTAGAGGGCAGATCACTAAACAAGAAGACAACTCTTTATTGCTCTTGCTCTTCATGCACATAAAGGATGACACCATGCCCTATTTATACTACCTCATGGTAGACTACTTCCTTACAAGATTTAGAATGTTCATGATTCTTATAAACTCTAGAATTTTTTAGAGTTCTCCACATTAAAACTTACAAGTTGTCATTCTTGAATAATATAAAAACTTTCTTCAAGTTAGTGTTGATGATATAGCTAACATAATTTAGAAAGACCAATATCTTAACATACTTCTTAAATCTCATCATAAAATTATTTGAACACTTCAAATTTCACCCCTTTTTACCTGCATAGTGTTGAGAATATCTTCTAAACAATATTATCTTTCAAGACGAAATGAGTGTGTTATTTCTGTGAAATATGATTTTATGCATTGATCTAAAGCACTAGGGTAGCATAGACTATATATACAATATTAAGTAGACCTCAATTAAGGATCAGCTATTTATATTCAAAAATAATAAAATATAATTTATATGGCCTGGACGGATCACATAGGTGATGTCTAATTCTGCCATGCTTCTAAAGAAGAAATTATTAAATGAGTTGATTAATATTGTGTATAATAGACCTAATGTCGTTCCGCTCTATCCCGGACCCACAAGAGTTTCGTGTACCGGACTATCTTTTAATCGGTTAATGATGAGTCGATTGAATTGCTTGTCCTAGGTTATTTATGACATGTGAATTAATATTGTCTCATAAGGGAAGATAATTATGGTTTTGCCCCGGAGTAGAAGATCAAGGGCGTCTGGATTGATGGATATATAGAATAGGAAGAAAAAGGGTGGAAATCGAATACCCACTTTTATTAATTGTTCATAGAAATAAAACAGATTCACTAGAGAATACTAAGTAGAGTAGAAAATACAGTAGCTAAAACGATTCCGAAGAAGAAAGACTTGGGAAGACAGTGTCAGGGTGTTTTAAAACGATGTTTACTTCTGTTATCCTTCAGCTCGAGCTCGTACTTTGCAATAATAACATACTTGAAGAGAAAGCTAGATAGAGACATACAGTCTCAATTCTCAAAGACGGAAATGAAAATATACAAAAATAAATAAATAAAATAACTTTTTTTGGGGGGGAAATTAAAGCACATCAATTATCAAACCGAAGAGAAGGCGATTAAGGGGCAAGTGATGGTACCAGTGCAAATATTCTCTCAGGGTAGGTTCGCTTGGACTCGGAGCATCCGGATCTACCATGATCTGCAAATTAAGCATGCATGAACAATAACACAGTGGAAACTGGATGGTATTTAATTAATATTAGCCACAGAGAAATAATTAATTAAAGTCGAGGGCTCACGAGTGTGTAAAGGTTGTCGAGATCAGTTCCTACGACCTCAACCCTCGGCTCCTCGGCCACGGCCGACGGCTTCATCTCGCATCCATTGGTAACCTCCCGGGAGTTGTAGATGACCCTGAGAGCCACGCTTCTCGTGAAGGGATCCACCACATCTCCCACCACCCTTCCCACCACAAGGGAATCCCTGATCTCCCTTTGCATGATCTCTCTTTTTGTTTCCCGGCCCGAGAAAAAGAAAGCAGAGAGACAGAGCGGAAGACAAGAAGGAGGAGGTGGATCGAGGAAAAAAAAACTAGCTAAGAGATACCTGAAACGAAGACTTCCCAGTTTAATTTGTGGTCCATTTTACGAAGGAATATTTTTAAATTGCCAAGTAATTAATTCAACGTCCCTTAATTTAAAAAGAATAAAAGAAAATAACATGCAGCAGTAATATTTTTTTATTTGTGGGCTCGGAGTCTTATCCGATTTCCTATTTGGTGATGAATTTTGCGTGGAGCCAGCGATGGTCTACAGCGAGGGCAGGAGGGATGCACTTCGATTAACTTTGTTGCCGAGTATAAAGCCACGTCACTTCCTGTCCGGAGGTGATGCTGACGCATGCGTGCTCGGCGAGGGAACAAGCCGGTCCTGGGAATCTATTGGAGACGTTTGCCGTCGCATTCGAACCTTAATGACTTCGCGTCGCTATCGCTGGGTGTTGTCGTCGCCCCATTGGAGGGCCGGGAGATCCAATGAGAATGGTCGGGGGACCCAGCGAAGCAGACTAGGAAAGCGCTGTCGAGTCGCCATTGGACGACGGCGGATCCGGGGCTTCGTCCATCCACATGAATGCACGCACATTGTCCACGATTCGACCGTGCGATATCGGATAATGGGGGTCATGGGTCAATCTATCATTGCTCCTCTAACTCGAGCATAATTAAATATGCATACGTTCTCGACATGCAAAAGATCAGAAGGAGAAAAAGTCTTTAATTAATTAATTAATTAATTCAAAAGTTTGATGCTGGAGTTCCCTAATTTAATTTTAAAATACTTTATGAGGATGCTTATTCTAGTTAAGCGTTCCAACTTCATGGATATAGCTCTCAACTTAAATTCGATCGGCTCTAAGTTGATCAGACTTCCTCTAGAAGATAACATTGTCAGAGAATTACAATCATTTGTCAAAGAATAACGGTTACTCATCAGAAAATATTCCACTATTTTGACATAGACATGCAATAGAATATTCCTCTGCCTTGAGGAAGGTTGTTGTACATCCTTTACTATCCGACATATTCTGACACTAGACATTCTCTGATGCCTCATTATTATGGAGGTTATGAGAGGCGGTATAAAAAGGAACGTTGACCAGATATGTGTATAATATGCACACACCCGTATCCACACTATTATTCTATTGTTTGTTTTCTTCTCTGTTTTTCACTGGGGTTACAGTTTTGACTTGAGCGTCGGAGTGTCTACCCAATGATCCTTCCCTAGTTCTAGCTCTAATATTCATGTTTATTCTCTTTGTGGTATGTACAGGTATATGGTTTTCAACTCCAGATTCTTCCTCCATTAATATTCCTATATTCATATCGAGTGCTCATTCACTCAGCTTTCAGATAGAATAAAATACAAATTGAATGGTAAAGGCCTTAAGATAATCTGCGCCATCGTTTATGGGAATCATGAGGCTCACAATTGACTTTAAAAAAAAAACAAAAATCATGTAACATCTTCTATATTTAAACAATAATTATGATCCTGTTATGATGCTATCTAATATATAACTACAAAGGACTAAAAATTAATTACAATCTCTTTTTCCCTGCATTAAAAATATAATGTGTTACAAATAGCCTATTTACTTGGGTGGAAACCTAAGTCTAGAAATTTAAATAATTTTATTTTTATTCCGACAAATTAAATGTCTTAGAGATGATGAGAAACAAATTTAGAGATTCCTTTTATCCATCATTTTAGATAGAAATAATTAACAACATTGTATTAATTGTCTTGTCTATGACTACGATTTTCATAAGTTAAAGAAGTTTCCTGAGAAACTTACATTTTCAGTCCTGTAACTCACATCTTTTTTAATTTTAGTCCTGTTATAAGTCAATTTACGTTCTTAGTCCTATAACTTGTAATATTTTCTAATTTCAGTCTTTTTTCCTCCAAAATTAAATTTTTTCAACAAAAAATATTCAGTTTGTGATTGGAATATAAAAAGCACATGGGTCATAAAAAATTAAAATCCCCAAATTCAATTTACAGCTCAGTATTTTCTATTGAAAAATTTCAATTTTGGAGGAAAAAGAACTGAAATTAGAAAATATTACAAGTTACAGGAAATTGACTCATAACAAGACTAAAATTGAAAAAGATATACAAGTTATAGGACTGAAAATATGATTTTCTCAAGTTTCCTCAATATAATAGAGTTCTAAACAAGATGAGTATGTGGTGTATACTATGATAGAATGTTATTAATCTTAATAAGAACGTACGTAGCTCCGCGTGTGACCACAATCTCTTGTATCACATTGTGCAATAAGCTCTCTAGCAGGGAGATTAATCAGATCATCCCTACCTTAGCTTGTATATATATATATATATATATATAGCGCACATATTTTGATCGAGTGCATATATATAATTAAAGAGACGATAGAGGAGGAGGATACATGAGCTAGATTGGATACATTCTCCGGCCACCAGAGCCGGACTCCCGCTGACAATTGAAATAGACAGCGGCAACCGGCGAACCCAAGCTGTAGAACTCGGCAAAGTCTCGGGTGCTGAAGTTCTGCCTCCACCCAGGCGGGTCAACAGCTTGCCGCCCCGGCTGTTTGAACAACACAAACACAAACCGGTGAATTCCCATCGTCGGCCTGGGGCTCCAATACGCCATCACCTCTTGCCCTAATCAAATCAAGACGGCCGGACATCATTAATTAGATAGTCTTTTAAGATTCAATCATATATATTCATGGCTCACCAAATGTTGCTCCAGTTGTAGATGGAATGTCTGTCACCAGCCTGCGTGCAGTTTAAAAGATTGAATTCAAACCCTAAAAGGAAGTTATTGCTATATAAATATATATACGGGGATGGAGTGACTGATTAATTACCAGTGGAGGTATTCCCTTAGGTTTGGTTCACTTGGACTCGGAGCATCAGGGTCTACCATCACCTACAAGAATATTTATACATACGTACGTACACACCAATCATTTAAGTATACAAACATGATCTGGGTTGACTTGCATGGATACGTACGAGGGTGTAAAGGTTTCTGAGATCAGTGCCTCCCACTTCAACCCTGGGTTGGTTGACCACTTGTGACGGCTTGAACTCGCGCCCACTGCCCACATCCCTCGACCCATAGGTCACCCTAAGTGTGACGCTCCTGGTGAAGGGATCCAACACATCACTAATCACCCTCCCCAGCACCAGTGGATCTCTTTCCAAGTTCATGTTAAATCTCCAAACTTGATTTATATCAGCACTTCAACTACTTCTCCCGTGACATGTAAATATACTCTCAGCTCACCTATATATATATACACACGAGTGTCCAAAGTAAACGACAAACTATATGCCCGAATCTATTTCCATAATTTGATTAGATTAAAGTGCAAACAACTGGAATCCCATACAATCTGTCGAGTGGCGAGTAGCAATGGCGGAAAGAAGTCAGTGACCACCAAAAGGCATTGCTCTTTAGAATGCTATTCTTCGTTTACGGCCTCAGACATTGCCCTTTGTGCCTTCAGAATACTATTCTCTGTTTATGGCCATGTTTAAATTCTTCTTTCGGATTGCAGAAGTCTACATATGCGCATAATCAGAAGAACAAAAATTAACAAGTCGGCCAACAAGAACCGACCACTCTTTTCATTCTTATCTAGAACGGCGACTGCTAGAAGATCTATGTTGTAATGGTGCTTGTGTTAGCTGGACGAATCTTAATTTGCCTGTGATGGAGTTATAAAGGGCGGCAAGGATAAGCCATTTGCACGAGCTAGAGGTGTAGCTAACTGGAGATCATGCAATGGTGGGTCGGTTGGACAGGTTGAAGAGGATCGATGGTGTTGTCTTGAAGCCGGAAATAGGTAGAAAAATTTACTCGCACTTGCCTTACAAGGGATGAAGCTTTCATATGGCTATCACAAATTAAAGAATATTAATTTATGCATGGTTTCTTCCTCAATCAGGCCATTTTTTTTCCCGATAAAGACGATGATGAAAAGCCAAGATATATATCGATGCTTTGTCTATAGATATACGTATAACCAGGCCTAGATAAAACCTCCACTGGGGCTAGCTAACATGGAACACAATCATATATGTGACAAGCACCACTTGTTTTTGACCTATCAATTCATGCATAGCTGTTTTCAGCTAATATTAAGCTTAAACTTGCCATTTATTATTTTTTGCAAACATATAATTGGCTTAAAGAAAGGGCTAATTAATATAATGGTTGGAGTTCAAATTTGGTGTGGTGTATCGAGGTGAAATGTGTGCTGCATGTCAGTTGTGAGAACTTGTATACCTATAGCTTCCTCCTCTTTTCTGTTGTTGTCCAGTTATTTTTGGATTTTCACAAGTACTAGATTATAAACTACTCCAAATGGAAAAAAATATTTATATTATTATTCTTATTAACAAACTAAAATAGTGTTAAAAGGTCTTAAAAAGAGTGGGGGCAAGACTTACCTGGCAATAATTAATTCGGACATCGGAAATGTTATATATGGGCCGGCCCACTGGTTAAGCCTGAGCTTGTTGCTTCCTTTCAAGTTTATGGATTACGGATTTGGCTACACTTTCAAGACGCCTTGAACTGAACACAGCTCGTCTGTTTGGAAGTATATACCATGACTACGACTTCGTCTCGTCGATTGCTCTCTTCTTCGTTCTTTGTCGCACTTTTTTTTTTCTCAGTTCAACCTCTTGACAGTTTTTGGTTTTCTCCAATCTCCCATGCTTCTCGTTCAATTGGTTTTGTTCTCCGTTGGGACATGAGAAATCTGATTCCTTTTGGGAATATATGTTTCATTGGCCAACTTCACTGGAGAGCTAGAAAGAGTAGATTGCTATCCCTTCACCACAAGGTATGTGGTTTTCAATTCGTTTATGCTAATTCCAGTGTTAAGCCTATGTTTTTTTCGAAGTTCCAGTGTTAAATTGATTTTAAATATATAAACTTTTAATCCAAATTAACTTCAGGCCGTCTAGATGCTATGGAAGTGTTGCATTACGATAAATCCTCAGAAAACCATTCTAATATTGATGTTATGCAATAGATGACACTCTCTCATTGAACAATACGTGTAACTAGAGTTCTTTTGGATTGTAACATTTCAAGTCAGAGGAAAGAAATTCATAATATAGCCTGAATCTCAACAACGATATACATTCATTTTTTTTTTTTTTCAGAAATATAGATTCGACAGTCTAACTTCCAAGCTTAATTAATCAAAGAAAAGAGGCTCATTAACCTTAGAAAACTTTAGGAGGCCGGCTTCATAACCAAGATATTGCTCAGATTTTGGTAGGACTGAGGAATGCTGACTAATGAGTTGGGTTGGTGGATGCACCTTGTTCTGTAAGAAGTAGCTCGGGATTTGATGAGAAGCGAGAAGCTTATCCAAGATAGACCAGTCCCAATTTAATGTCTCCCGGGGAAGGAGAGTTTTTTCTGATGCCAATTTTACTAGTTTCTTAGAGCATCTAATGTCCATGGAAACTGGAGGAATTGAAGTAACGGAACAGGGTTCAGAGTCTAACAGCTGTGGAAGATCTACTGAGCCATTTAAGGAGAAATTGGTTGGGATGTGGAAGCTCTGTTTTTGCTCCAATGGATAAGAATCAGTAGCAGTTGATTTGAATTGATTTTCATCGGCCACTGCGTCGGGTGGGATGCCCCTCTGGTAGCTCCTCTTTCGAAAAACCCTGCAGACAACCCATCCATCTTCCTGCAGAATTTGAAAAAGTTGCACTTGAGTTCAGAATTTTCAGCTACCCTCATGAAAGCATCATTAATCTAGTGTAGCAAGCAGTAAAAAGGCTATTATGGTTAAGATTATAATCTTATCCGTCATTAATCTAAAATGTGGTTAAGATCTATCATTTGCTTTGACATTGTTTGACACAGGTTGCCAATGCCTAATACAGCCTCCAAATTTTTTTCATCTCGAGTATAATTATTCCAAGCACAGTAGGGAGCTTAAGAACTATATGATTGACAATTATATCTAGAGTTAAAAAGTAAATCCCTAAAATATATTGCATTGCCCTTTTTCTTTAATCAGAAGTATAATGAGAAAAAAAAATGCAATAGTATTTCTCATACATCTTATATACATGATTGCTCTAGAGAAGAATGGTGGAAAAGTTATATGTTGACTAATTTCTTTAGAATAGTTGTTCTAGTATCTTGACCTGTGAACTTTCATTTGCTAGACGATACTCATGCATAATCCAGTCCGTCTTCTGACCATTAGGAGCTCGTCCAATGTAGAAGACTAAGGTTTTTCTCATGCCAATTGTTGTTGAGTTGCTGATGTGTATGACCTTATCTCTCCCAGTTGCCTTCCAAAAGCCTGCAGCAGTTGCACGATTGGTTCGTGTTCCAGTCGGATACTTCTTGTCCTTGCGGCTAAAGAAATACCATTCATTTTCATTTTGAGACCCAGATCCGATTTTGCACTGGTCTGCGTAAAAGAAAATTCCATATTAGTTTTCAGTGATAAGATAGCCAAGAAATTAAGGATCTTTAATTCCAGGGTTTCCTTTACTAGTGTAACTCGCGCGAGCAGTACTGACATGATGATCATAGATAAACTGAGTTCCTATTCTATCTCATTGATAACACAAACCTTCGAGATCCCATGGTTCAAGCTTATTGAGATCAACATCCCTTATGACATCAAGATCGATAGCTTCATAGGCTAACTTCTTTCTCAGATAATAGTAGAGGAGCTCCTCATCCGTTGGGTGAAAACGAAAGCCGGGTGGTACAATCAACTGCCTGCTGCTCATCATCATCTGTTTCTGATACTGTGCCATGAGGAAAGCAAATGCACAGTGGCTGAGTGAAAATTTTAAGCTTGAAAAACACATTGGAATAAAGTCTAAGCTATTGATCAGGATCTCTGCTCTTCAAACTTGCAGAAGAACAGGATTAAAGTCGCAAGCAGGGATGACTCAGATTAAAGCAAGAAGTGTACCTGGATCTTTTTTTCGTAAGTTGCTGCAAAGGACAAGAACGAGAGCCAAGAGGCAAAGTTATCTGTTGGTTATCCTACAGACAGGTGAGCTTTTAAAGAGAGGAGCTTAGCGCTTTGCATGCTTGGTCACGAGAGAGGACGACTGAGCTTAATTAATAATGTCTCAGCTATGCAGGTGCAAACAATTAACAGTTTCAATGTGGTGGCGGTCAAAGATTATTGGTTGTGGACAGTTCATTGAGTCTAAGAAGAAACAAGGAAGTTGTCGATCTGTGAGAAGGGACCTGTCGTATAGAATTCCTTAGCTTCTAAAGAAGAGTGAAAGCTAATGACCAGATTAGGCAAGGGAAAGAGATCAAAAATTTATTATTGCATAATGCTTTTAATTATTGTAGTAAAAAGATCATCTGTCATAGCCGATCTCAACACATAAGGCTTTTAATGCTACACAGACTGATGGAATGAAGGAAGAATATATTTAGCGATGCCACATTCCATTTCTATTCTGCAGTTCCCTTCATTCCCTACCCACGTCTTGTTTATTCATTAAGTTGTTTTCTCTAGCTAAGCTGTCTAACCTCTGTATTTTAATCCTCTTGAAGGGATGGATTAGTGGGGTTCTTAATCGTTCCAATCTGTATTCAGACACTCTAGTCAATTTGTCAAATTACGGCCAAAAAAAACTCTTGAAAAGCAGAAAATTCATATTGTTCACTACAGATAATTGAGGCATTTTGATTTGCATGGCACGTCAACAAGGAGTGAGCCGGCAGAATCCTTGAATTCTGAAGGATGTTGATTGTGGTGGCATTGCACGTGCAACAAAGATCCAGCAGCGGCAGTGTCACGCAGTACCCTCGATTCGAGGTTGACTCGAACAGAACATTTATGATCTCATCCTGGTCAAACTTATGTTTTTAGGTCCTTAAAGTCCATCTATCCTTATTCTTCGCCTAGATTTCTGAGCTCTGTCCCGTGGCGTCGGTGCCTTACTCGTCTATAGTTTAATTAATCTTCATTGACTTTGTCACGCGATTCTGTTCTCGTAATTACGATTTACAATGTCGGCTTTTGTCAAGCGCAGCATGGTTATGGGCGGGGCCTACGTGTGGCCGTGGTGCTACGTGCATGCCCGCCGCGGATTACGACGGATATGACTGACCCTAAGGACCGGTTGCGTAAACTTCTTTTTTTTTAATCTTTTATTACATGAGCCACTGATTCGTGTGCGAATTTTATAACTAACCGTTTCGTGTGTTATTTTAGTTTTATGAAGTTTGGTTGGGCGCTCGGGCAAGTTATGAACTGGGCTGATAAATTAGACCAATGAATGGGGCTGACTACTTCTCCATTAGGCCTGATTTCCAGCCTAAAATTTGATACAAGTTTCTGAAGAATTTGGTAAATGTTCGAGTGGCAGAATTTCTTCTTCTTTAATTTTTAACAAAACGAAAAAAAATCGACTGTGATTCAACATATTATTAGTGTATTTGAACATCAAGTCAATTATTTTTCAAAAAATGGAGAGCTATCACTGGTTTTAACATCAACTTTCTTTCTATTAGCAATTTGGCAATGTTTTATAGGATTAATCAAAGAGAATAATGGGTCAGCTCTTATCATTTTGAGAATCTTCTCTATCCTGAACACTGATCAGAGTAGTCTCCGTAAGATGCCTAAGATGCCATTTTAATTTGCTTAAATCTATCATCTCAAATCACCTATTATCTTATGACTTTATCTTATGATAGCAGCACTGCAAATCGTAAGACCTCCAAATCAAAAAAGCATCTTAAATTCTCCAAATGCAAGTATAGAATGTAATGCTTACTTTGTTTTGAATTGGAATTAATCAAATGAGAATATGAGAGATCTTATTCATACCAAATAAAAGGGTAGAAGAATCTTTTGGTTTAATTAGATTTCATCTATTCAACTTAAATCGGATGATCTAGATCGCATCCCTTCCCAAGGGACACAATGTCTCTTCATTTGGATACCTTCCTTTTGAAATCAATGGTTGAGATTGAGCTATCCAAAATGACACTTATGTCTTCTCATATGGATGAATCAGACTTATCAATTTTGATCCAATGATTTAGATTTAATTTATCATTCACATCAATTTTCCAACAATTCCTCATGAATGAAAATTAATGATGAGTGCATGTTGACATTAAATGAGAGTTCAATTGAAAGATTATTGCATCAGGAGAACTAGTTTGTTGCTTTGAACTTTTCATAGTAGAGTACCATCGGATTTACTAGGTTGATTAGTGAATGCGATGTCTTAAACTACTCAGTCATTAGTGTAAACCAAGACAATGATAATACTTACACAATAGCATTTCTCATTTCTTTATAGTTCTTACTATTTTATTCATTTTGGTCATGAACAACATCTTGGATTCATAAGTATTTTATTGAAGTGACTCTTCTTCATATTTATATAGGTGACCTCCTATAAAAAATATCCTACTATACTCTACTTATTCAAGTATAGAAGTTATTAAAAGTTTATAACTTAACCTTATTACATATCGTAGGTAGCACTTTTCCATCCTAGAAATGAGAGGGGAACTAGTCTAAGTGCTCACAAGAAATTTCATAATTTTGTTGTCTCGTTGAACCAAAATCTTGGAATATCCAATCAACAAGATTGGGTTACCACTATGAATATTTTTGTAGATTTTTAATCTCATTCCTCTTGATGTACAGTATATTTGATCTCTATTTAAACATTTTGTAATGGATCCGCTAAGTTATTTTTAATTTGACATAATCAATAGAAATAACTTCATTAGAGATCAATTGCCTAATGGTATTGTGTCGTCGACGAATATATTGTGATTTACCTTGTACATGCTATTTTGTGTCATTGTAATTGTCGATTGATTATCACAATATATCATCATGGCAGACACTAGCTCTGTCTAACATGGGATATCCTCTAAGAAATTACGAATTCATTCAGCTTCTTTGGCAGCTTTATCTAAAACTATAAACTTAGATTCCATAGTTGATCGAGCTATGTAAGTTTGTTTTGTGAATTTCTATGACACCGCTCCACCACCAATGGTATATATGTATCCACTGGTTGATTTAGAGTGTTTTGTATTAGATATCTAATTTGCATCACAATAGCCTTCTAGTACCGCTAAATATTTTGTATAATGTAATCTATATTCTAAGATGTATCTTAAATATTTAAGAACCCTTATTAATGTTTTCCAATGGTCATTGATATGGGTTATGATATATAAGTGGACCCTTGGTAGTGAAGGAGGATCATAAGGAGAGGCTAAGGAGGGTGTAACGGTGCATTCAGGGAGTAAGGATCGACCGAATGGGACTAATCGAGTAGAAGAGATCGACCGAGTACCTAAGTTCGGTAGGCCAAGACAGGTCGATCGTGAACAGTTGGTAGAGTATAAAAGTACTTAGTCTTACAGTAGATGGAATGTATTACGCTCGGCAGGTAAAGACCGGTCGAGTAGAAGAGATCGACCGAGCACCTAAGTTCAGTAGGCCAAGACATGCCGATCGTGAACAGTTGGTCAAGTATAAAAGTACTTAGTCTTACAGTAGACGGAACATATTACGGTCGACAGGTGAGGACCGACCGAGTAGAAGAGATAGACCGAGCACCTAAGTTCGGTAGGCCAAGACAGGCCGATTGTGAATAGCTGGTTGAGTATAAAAGTACTTAGTCTTACAGTAGACGGAACATATTACGCTCGGCAGGTGAGGACCGACCGAGTAGAAGAGATCGACCAAGCACCTGAGTTCAGTAGGCCAAGACAGGCCGAGCGTGAACAGTCGGTCGAGTATAAAAGTACTTAGTCTTATAGTAGACGGAACATATTACACTCGGCAGGCTAGGACCGATCGAGTAGAAGAGATCGACCGAGCACCTGAGTTCGGCAGGCCAAGACAGGCCGAGCGTGAATAACCGGTCGAGTATAAAAGTACTTAGTCTTACAGTAGACGGAACATATTACGCTTGGCAGGTGAAGACCGACCGAGTACAAGAGATCGACCGAGCACCTGAGTTCGGCATGCCAAGACAGGTCGAGCGTGAATAGTCAGTCGAGTATAAAAGTACTTAGTCTTATAGTAAACAGAACATATTACGCTCGGCAGGTGAAGACCGGCCGACTAGAAGAGATCGACCGAGCACCTAAATTTGGTAGGCCAAGACAGGTCGAGCGTGAACAGCCGGTCGAGAACATATGGCCGACCAAGAGAAGGTCGATCGAGCACAGTGCTCATATATGTTGGTGCAACCTTA
>JBBMJZ010255758.1:0-18686 GCA_037833815.1 Zingiber zerumbet
TGATTTAGGTAGGGAATTCAATTCTCCATATTATGTCCATTGTTCCCTCATTCTCTCTTCTTTGTAAAAAAAGAAAAGAAAAAAGAGAGAAGGATAAAATGGTAAAGCATAAGAATTCCATAACTTAAGTTTCAATTCATTCCAAACATGAGAATTGAATTCAATTTCTTATGGAATTCAATTCCATGACTTAAGTTTTTTCCAAACAGGGTGTTAGTGTTAATACAAAAGGTTGGGAGCTTTTCCTATACGTTGGCCATGTTCTTGCTAGTGCTGGTCATGTGCCTTTGTCTTGTGCATTTTCTTATACTTCGGTGGTGTATTTGTAAGCTGAATCAAGTGTGGTGCTGGGTCATGGCGTAGGAAATTTCTAAGACAGAAATTACCCCTGTGACAATTTTTTTTTTGTCTCACATGGCAAAAGACGATTCGCTCGCCCACAGTACTCCGCCAATCCTTCCCTAGGCCAACGGGTGGAGCAATGTCACAACTAGTGAGGTTGTTTTTTCGTCTCATGCTTCCATATAAGGGTGTCAATTTGGATGGATCAGATCAGATCGATTTTTGTTTTAATCTAAATCTGAATCCGTCCCAAACCTGAATTCAATCCGAAAACTTTAAACCTGAACCCAAATGGGACCAATCCCAAACCGACCCGAATAACCCAAAAATTCTGATTCAAAACAACTTTTTTTACTATTTTTTCTATCATTTTTTTACGTTTATCTTAATATTCCATCATTATTGTACTAATATTGATATTAATATAAATAAAAATATTTTAATTTTAAAATAAAAATTGATTTAATTCTAAAAAAACCTCACTAAATCCTAAATTTAGATCAATCTGAACCTGACCTGAATCCAACCCAAACTCGATCCGAATTTTTTTAACTTGAAGCCCTTCAACCCGAATCTGATTGAATCGTCAGATGAGATTCATTTTTGACACTCTTACTTTCATATGTCGAGGGATCTCATCGGGCTAACCAATGCCCACATATGTGCTTTGAATCGCAAGCGATCCAATGTACGAGTCCCAACATCTTGAAGGACACCTTCAATCTAGTTCAACTTTAATACAAAATAAGGTAGTAAAAGGTGAAATTTGCCACCCTAGGGGTCGACACGGTCAGCCGGCCCCACGACTATCTATAAAGAAGTAAATCGGGAAGCTATAATTAACGTAGAAGAGGATTTTTTTTTCTCGACTTTATCAAAATTAGAACCCTTATTTCATAGTAGAAAATCTACTCCGCCCCAGCCAACTCACTTGGGAAGGAACTAAATTGATTATTTTCAAATGGGTCATTTGCTCATTTACTAAATTTGGAATCTTTGGAGAGTCTTTTGACAGAATGAAATTTTCGGTTAAAAGTATTAATAGTTGCCCTAAGCCCCTAACCTTTTAATCTCCATCTGGATCTTCCTCTCGTCGCCGCCGCACTCGCAGTCCTCTTCGCCGTCGACCGTCGTCCGTCGCGTCTCCCCCCTCTCTTTCACTCGCCGCAAAGATGGGTACAGCGGACGGTGAGGCAAATACCCTCAACCTGTTCCTATCTATCGGATTGGATAAACGGACGGCGGAGAATGTTCTCGTCAACCAAAAGGTCACCACGAATCTTACCGCCGTGATCAAGGAGGTGATTTATTCTCGATTTACACACTCGCGTTCTGCTGCATGCAGTTGTTTAATCATGATCGTTCGGATTTATTCCGTATTTTGTTTGTTGAGAAATTTGTAATCGAGTAAGTTACCAATTTTTTGCTCTTCATTGCAGGCTGGTGTTGATGGATGCAGCAAGACAATCGGAAACCTTCTTTACATGGTATTTTTTCTCTTGTTAATTCTGGGGAGTGATTCAGCAGATGTAGAGCATCTGTTGACTGAATTTTGGACTGTGTTGGTGCACGAGATAGGTTGCGACGAAGTACCCAGCTAACGCACTAATTCATCGGCCCAGCCTTATCCAGTATATAGTTTCGTCAAAGGTAATGCTCTTTAGCTCTCTCGCTTGGCAGTTCATTCTCTAGTGTGAATTATGGATTGAAAGGCCGGATATACTTGATATATTGATGATCATGGAAGGCAAATTTTGATAACTATTGTTGATGACTTGATTCATTGTAATTATTTGAGCAAACGTCTCGCTCATATGAGAGAAAGATCATTTCTACTTTTTTTTCCCCCAGATTAAGAACCAAGCTCAGCTAGATGCAGCTTTAGCGTTTCTAAGTACTGTCGGACCTGAACCCTTCAATTTGAATGAATTTGAAGAAGTTTGTGGTGTAGGTAAGATTGTTATTATTGCTATTACCTCTAATGATGTCTATTGTGGTGTTGTCTAAAGGCTTGAGAAGCTGCCAAAGGTAGGTTGTTATTGTACATTTAGACAATCTTAAAAGAGTTCAACATAAAGCTGCCTTGTTTGATAATATCTAGCTATCTGCAACTGAAAATGGAAAAAGTTATTTTTGTTGTATGCTTCATCCTCTTTCTGTTTCAATACCTAACTCAGGTCATCTAATCAAATGGTTTTATGTTTCAACCCCTCTCCGCTTTGAATTTAGCATTATACAAAAACTAATCTCGCCTACTAAATGTGAATATCTAACTAATAGTTTCCACATCTTTATCACATATTTTTCTTATTTCTTATTTTGCTTTTTATTGGTTTAGAAAGGGATTCCTACTATCGAATTTCTAGAAGGTATAGTAAACTGAAATCTATGTCAACCTTAATATTATAAAATGAACATTTTTGTTAGTAAGACATAATTAAACATTTTTGTTAGCGATGTCTTACTAATATCTTTCTAGAAAGAGATTCATAATATCTTGCTCAGATGGCCATCAATGATGTGCTGTTTTGCTAAATATAATATGGATCAATGAGGTTCTGTTGGTTAGTGTTGTAAAGATTCCTTTCCGGTGCTTATTTCCACTTGGCCGTTCCTAGTATTCTATGCCTACAAACTTAATTTTAACTGTCACCTCCTAGTTTTTTTTCGAAGGTTTAAATGCCTCACACTCCAGATTTCTTGATCCCATTTCCTCCTAATTTCTCAAATTAAATGATATTGCATGGCGACCTGACTAATAATGATAGTCTCCAGTTCTTACATTCTTGAAATTATTTTGTTATGATGCAAATTATGATATGAGAGATGAAATCACTGTATATTTTTCTTATCACGATTTACAATTTTACATGCTTGATAACTCACTTTCTTATGGATAAGGTTATTAAGTAAACACTTGGATTGAGTTAAACTGATATTCAGTTGTTTGTTTGACTTAAAGTTAAAGTGTTGAAAGAGTAGTTATTCTTTTAAGCTATATTTGTTCTTTTTTTTGCCAAATAAACATTCTTATACTAACTGAAAATCTAGGGTTAGAAGCATAGGTAATTCTAAGATGCTTTAGTTCTTTTCAAAACTATCAAAATATGCATACTAACTGACAGGTTAAAAAGTTTATAAAGTAGTTCTTTCATCTTTTTTAGTTCCCGTTGGCACAATGGCACAAACAACATATCCATAATTCCACGCATTCAATATATTTTTTTTGGTTGTCTTTATTTTTTTAATCAGTATTTCCATTACTTAAAACTTTAAGAGTATCTTTTCTCATACTGTATGTTTTTTCTCCTGTTTCTTTATGAATATCTAGCTTGGTTTAGTCTGTGTTATAACTTCTGGTGGGAGTAGAAAATTCAGTTTCTAAAATTGCTGTATGATTATTGCAGGAGTAGATGTTTCAATTGAAGAGATTGAGTCATCTGTTAATAGTGTTCTTGAAGAAAATATGAATGGCATATTAGAACAGCGTTACCGTTTTAATGGTTTGTTCTTTTTCCATCTTAGCCCTTTTTTCCTTCTAGTGGTAACCTCCTACAATTGTTTTTTTTATGATTTAGAAAGGTATACAAACTGGTCAAATCAGATCAATGCATGATTGTCGTAAAACCCTTTGTTATGAAGTGCTGATTTTTACTTTATGCATCTCTCTCAACGTTATTTTGATTTCCATTGGATTAGCTAAACTTATATTTTTATCACCATTAATCTATATGGAAGGGTATAATTTTTGTAATACCCATTATTTTAATCCATTTAATTGGGTTTTGTAGTTTTGATCTTCCTTTAACCTTCCACCATCAACTTGAATTGTTTCAGCTTTATAATTAGTCAAAATTTCTGGGTAAGACATTTAAACCTAGTTAAAAGGTGAAAGTTTGGGATCATTGAACACCCTCTGCAGTTGAAGTATAGGCATATGAAATCATGGGATTATAGCCTTTTTAGATGTACAAAGGTCTTGAGAGAGATGGATAATTTGTGGCATTTGCTGCAGAAGGATTTAGGCGCATTATAAATTTGAAATGCAAACAGTCTGTGGCAATATATGCTTATTTCATTTGTCTGGTTGTGGTACTAGGCTACTTTAAGCATGAAGCACAATTAGATTAACACTTCAAATAAACCATTGTTCATATATACTTTTTTGCACTACCATTTCATGCAGTTTCATTTTGAAAGTTATCTTCTCAAATTGTGCCTGTGTTCATTATAATTTTTCATGTTTGTTTCTTCTTGTTTTAAACCAGTTGGCAATCTGTGTGGGCAAGTCAGAAAATGTCACCCATGGGCTGATGCCAAAATCGTGAAGGTATTGTAATCAATAGTGCACAATTAACTAGCAAACTTTTTTTTTATTTTACCATTTACCATCGTAACTTTTCTTACTTCCAACTTGATAAATTAATAGGAGTTGATTGATGCGAAGCTTTGTGCGATTCTTGGTGAGAGGACAGCCGATGATGATAAAAAACCTCTGAAAAAGAAGAAGGAAAAGCCTGTTAAAGTTGTGGTAAGAAGGTTAATAGCTTCTTAAAAACTTCATTTGTGGTCCCTCATGGATTTTCATAGCTATGTGCATGCATTTTTAGGAAAAAGCAAATGATGCAATTGCATCTGTTCCAAGTGTGGAGGAAGAAGTGAATCCATACTCGATATTTCCAGAACCTGCAGAAAACTTTAAGGTAATTTCCTTAATTTATTTGATTACCTGTCAGCATTGTATCTATTACTTCTGATCAAATATCATGAATCAATATCTAGTTCTATTTTCTCAGCTTAGCTGTTTATCTGGATCAATTTGTTATCTACACATGATTGTTTAAGTTTTGCTTTATCACACACTGCATTAATATATATTTTTCTTATTAATTTATTCCTACTTGAAAGGCGATGACTATGTCCCTTTGTTACCTGATTTGAATAGTACTTGTTAGAAGTGGACCTGATTTGAAATGACTATGTCCCTTTTCAAGTTTTGCATTATGACTTGAGCATTTTGGCTAGAATTTATGGTCTATGCTTCTTTCAGATCATCCTATTTTATCATAGCAAACAAACTCAAGAATCAACAGTACTTTAGGTGGAAGTTGAAAGAGTTGCCCAAAATCTTAACTTCTTTATTTTACATTTTGCTTTGGAAGCATGATAAGATCTCTATGGCTAATTTTGTTTTGGAATATCTCAGGTTCACACAGAGATATTTTTCAGTAATGGAGATATCTGGAGAGCTCATAATACGAAGGAGATCCTGGAAAAACATCTTAAGTTTACTGGTGGAAAAGTTTTCACCCGCTTCCCTCCTGAGCCTAATGGTTACCTACATATCGGTCATGCTAAGGTAGAACAATTTTGCTTACTAGGGTATTTTTGGTGTCCTTTTGTAGTTAACTTTTCATCTATGTATTACATCTTCAGGCAATGTTTATTGATTTTGGTTTAGCAAAAGAAAGAGGAGGATCATGTTACTTGAGGTGAGAAGAGTATTTCTATTCTCCATTTTTACTTATTGTTAAATATGCCCTTACTTTGCTGCTTCTGCAGTTAAAGTAATGATTATTGTTCTGATCAATTTCTAGGTATAAATTGTGTCAATTTTGTATGGGTGTTGTTTATTTTCTCTGCAGGTTAAAATTTGATCAGTTTGTAAATAAAACACTAATTATTTGTATGTGGTAATTTAACAAATTGAGGTTTGCACTGGAATACTATCCAGAATTGTTTATTCTACTATTAAATGTAGATCTTATGTGCATGTATCCTTAACTCACCATGGTAGTTTTGCTTGCTGCTGTGCCTTCCAGGTTTGATGATACAAATCCTGAAGCTGAAAAGAAAGAATACATAGATCATATCCAAGAAATAGTACAATGGATGGGTTGGCAACCTTTCAAGGTTGGTATTTAGTTTCTGTTCTTATGCTTCTCAACATCAACTTAATAGTATTTGTTTTAGGTTACCCACACCAGTGATTACTTTCAAGAGTTGTATGATCTAGCAGTGGAATTGATACGTAGAGGCCTAGCATATGTTGATCATCAGGTATCTTGTATATTTGTCGCAATTCTGTTTGTAGGAGTCATCAATATGTCTGCAGATTGCTAATTTTGTTGGTGTGTAATATTTCTTGTTAAATCGGTCATGGAGGGAGTAGATAAATATGTACAAAAGATTGCTAGTTTTGCTCTCTTTTTCTCTGCAGACCCCTGAAGAAGTAAAGGAGTATAGAGAGAAAAAAATGAACAGCCCATGGAGGGATAGACCTATTGCAGAATCATTGAAGTTGTTTGAAGACATGAGAAGAGGTTTGATTGAAGAGGGCAAAGCTACACTCAGAATGAAGCAAGATATGCAGAGTGATAACAAGAATATGTATGATTTGATAGCATACCGCATTAAGGTAGGATATTTTCTCTCAAACACTGATATATTGAGACTTTTAATACCTGATTTGTATTCTGCAAATTCTGTACAGTTTGCTCACCATCCTCAAGCAGGTGACAAGTGGTGTATATATCCTAGTTATGATTATTCTCATTGCATAGTGGATTCACTGGAAAATGTTACACATTCAGTAAGTGCTCCTACAATCTGTTCAGACTTACTGCAACAAGGATTACTGTATCTGTAATTAGTAGATCGATCATAAATGCATTGCCATTCATTGGTTTTTCCAGTTCTTTCCTGATTTTACAGATTATGTGAATAAATATGTACAGAGGTCCTTTTTAATCTAAAATACTGGATATTCAACTTGTCGTAGCTTATGTGTTTGTATTAAACATTTTTCTGTTAAATTACATTTTAAGTTCAAAGTAAGTAGCCTTCCTCATTGGCTCTATTTCTGGTAAATTCATTTGTCTATGGAATTTGTACTTTATTGCGCTAGTTTATTCCATGTGGATTTTTCACTGTTTCTTTCTATTATTGTTTTCCAAATCTCTCACTAGGTTGGGAATATTATTAAATTTTGTAAAAAAAATTAAAAGAGTAACCATTGACATCTGGTCTAAGTAGTGAAGTTGTATTCTTTAGGCTAGCTTTATTTTATGTCCTACAGTTGTAAACCCTTTGATATCTTACAACTTTTGATGTTGAAATTTTCCTCTTCTTCTGTAGCTTTGTACACTTGAGTTTGAGATCCGCCGACCTTCATACTACTGGTTACTGCTTGCTTTAGACCTTTACCAACCATACGTATGGGAGTACTCACGTTTAAATATTTCAAATACTGTCATGTCCAAACGGAAGGTATGTTGTTTTACTGTCCTTGATGATTTGCACATGTGATCTATTTTATGATCGATTTTAATTTCCCCATCTATGGATCATCCTATTGCAGTTAAACCGACTGGTAACAGAAAAATGGGTGGATGGATGGGATGATCCCCGTCTAATGACACTAGCTGGGTTGCGGCGTCGAGGAGTCTCTTCAACAGCAATTAATTCTTTTATCAGAGGAATTGGAATTACTAGAAGGTTTGAATATTTGATTCTTTACTATATTAGTTTGGCTGATTTTGTTGCTTGTCTCCATTTTTAAATCTGAGACAACTTTTAAATAGACAAATCTTTTCCTTGATTTTTTTGTTTTTTCTACATGTTAGATAATGTATAGCGAAGTATATATGAATTTGGTATGTTATAAAAGGATGCAACTGTCCTGTAATTTCTTTAATCTTTGTATATTATAGTGATTTCTAACTTCAAACTTGATGCACAGTTGCTGGAATGATTTCTTAGGTTGGACTGATCCTGAAATCCCCCCTGCATTTTGCATTTTAATGTTTGCATGTTATCATGCACTATGCATCTGTATAGCTGATAGTACATATTAATAAGTAGTTTATCCTGTTAAGTCTATCCATTTACTTGTCTATTCTGATTCATCTGATACAAATCAAATTCCATTCATAGTTATTTATGCTTTGCTATTCCACCTTTTGTGATAGTTTTTTTTCCCTTTGAGCATAGGTTGTCAGATTGAAAACTTACTGATCCCCTTTGATGGGTGTTTAACTGCATTTCAAGTTTCATCAACTGACCATTCCATTATTTGAAGCTTTATGTTGTTGGTCTTGTATTTTTGCATCTGACCTTCTAACAAATGTGGTAACTGGTATCTGACCTTCTAACAAAGCAACTATAAGTGGATGTCTGCTGAGACAGTTGCCAGATGCAATTTTTACTAATAATGTTGCAAGTTTAGCCTATATTTCCATGATAATCAATTAAAAGTTAAGTTTTTGATGGCCTAGCAAATTCTAGGAAAATTGTGGTCCACAAATTATTTGTTTTCTGACATGTAGTTACTCTCTAAACCTTACTATACAGTGATAATAGTATGATACGTGTTGATCGCCTTGAACACGACATTAGAGAAGAACTCAACAAAACTGCACCAAGGACCATGGTGATTTTACATCCTCTAAAGGTATGTCAGTTCCATCGCCAGATTTTTTTTTTTGTATGCTATATTGTTAGTTCTTAGGTTGGAATCTTTACTGCAGGTGGTTATCACAAATCTTGATGCTGGTTCAGTTATAGATCTTGATGCAAAGATGTGGCCTGAAGCTCCATCAGACGATTCTTCTTCATACTACAAGGTATATCATTATTTATCTTAGGTGTGTTTCTGAAGACAGTCAGCATCACACATTAATTAATTTACTTTGGAATTCATATTTGTTCCAGTTTGACGTTGCATTATTATGCTTCCCCTTCATATTTGTCATTCTTCAAGAACCCATTTAAAGTGGATGCTCTCATAACAGGTTCCCTTTACAAACATCATTTATATAGAGCAATCAGATTTTCGTCTCAAGGATTCAAAAGATTACTATGGGCTTGCACCTGGCAAATCTGTCCTCCTCAGGCAAGTTATATTGTAGGAAAATAAGATTTTAAACTGTGCACTCTTGCTAAATGTATATGAATTTTCAATTGCAGATATGCATTCCCTATAAAGTGCACAGAAGTAATATATGGGGATAACGACACTGTCCTTGAGATTCATGCTGAGTATGATCCTTCAAAAAAAACAAAGCCAAAGGTTTACTAACGTTCTCTGACTGTTGTTAAACTAGCTTATGAGATCTTTAACTTGAATTATGATGTTTAAATTGACTGAGTTTCTTTACACTGAATGTAGGGTGTTCTTCATTGGGTTGCTCAACCTTCCCCTGGCGTTGAACCCATCAAGGTGGAGGTCAGGTTGTTTGAGAAATTATTCCTATCAGAGGTTAGTCTTTCTTATTTAATTGAGCTTGCTTTCTTGACTTTTTTTTTTTGCAATAGATTAGCTCATCTCTCTATTACTCGTGAACTTTTAGAATCCTGCTGAGTTGGAGGATTGGTTAGCAGATCTAAATCCATGTTCCAAGGAGTTAATTCCTGAAGCATATGCCGTCCCCTGTCTTGCCAGTGCTGTGTTGGGCGACAAGTTCCAGTTTGAGAGACTTGGTATGATCATCTCCATATGCTACTCTCCTCATCTCATGTTTGCATTCCACATACCATTCGACATGATAGCTGCATATGAAACCTCCACTGCTCTGCTGCCTATAGGTTGCATCTTATTCTTTTCATTTCTTTCATCTTCTGTTACCTTTTTTTTTTGCGCTTGGAGTTTTATGCAGATTTGGGTGACAATCCTTGCATTTTACAATTTACGCAAGTTTTCATGGATTTGAATGAAAAAAAGGCTTGATGCTTGATGCCCGCTTTAACTAGTAGTCAGATACAAACAATCGCCATCTCATTTTAGTTTTGTTTGGAATTATATCCTTTTTTTTTCCTTTCTCAGGCTACTTTGCTGTTGATACGGACTCTTCACCTGATAAGCTGGTGTTCAACAGAACCATCACCCTCAGGGATTCATATTCCAAGTCTGGAAGCAAGTAAATCTCGCTTTGCCCTAAATTAAAGCATATTGACCTGAAAGCCGCACAAGAATCGATTGATTTAGTGTTAGTTCTTTTGGAGGGGAAAAAAAAACATAAATCAGTTGCAAGATCTGTATTTAGTTATTTTCATTTCGTCGTGTAAATGTACTTGTAAGGGAATACAAACATAATGCTCAACTTATTTATACTGTTTATTACCATTCACAAAGATTTATCAGGCTAATGATGGGCCTATTTACAATTCTTCGGCTGTGCATTGGGCCCATTACAACAGATCTGGTTGCACACCGGTAATTCTGTTAGTTTTTCATCTCAATCTATTTCATGTTTTGGGAGGTGTAAAATTGTGTTCCGCGAGCATGTTTTGTGTATTGATGACCAAATTGCATAGGTCAAAAGGGTGAACAGGATGCGACATCGGTTAATAAGTCAAATAAATCACTAAACTCATTTTGGTTAGAAAAATCAGACAAATAAAAGTGATATAGGCAACGAAATTGATCGTTCACCCTTTTCGTTTCATTCCGTTTTTAATTTTATATTAATTGTATTCCTGTGCCAAACACAAGTTGAACCCTGGTTGAAAATGCTAAAATTTGCCTGATTTAGACGATGAAAAACTTTTGTGGTGTCCAGAGGGAGGGTTGATATGTAAATAAAGATGCTGTCTGGATCGAAATGAATAAAAGATCAAAAGTAGACGTGGGCTTGTTATTGTACAAGGAGACGAGGGTTTTAAAGCCACTCTATAGAACTCGCTCATCGCACGAGCCTCCACTCGCCGTCGCCGCTGTTCGTTACTACGTCCAGACAAGAGGAAGGCTCGTTTACATCTCGGTCCATTTCGAAGCCATGCACGCCCCTGTCCTTGTCCTCAGTAAGTCTCTCTCCTTCCCTATTGAAACGTATTGATCTCAACGCCAGAAGGACGACCATTTCTTTTTAGACCTATGCCTGCTTTCGTAGCGATTTTTTTTTGATGTGATTTCGTTATTTTCTGTGGGACAAGAATGTTTGCGAATCGATATTCGATTGGTCGGCAGACATTGTTCCCTTTGTTATGGGCTGTTTGCGCTTGTTGAATGTAGGAATTTCACCTGATTAGTAAAAAGCTTGAATCCATTTAGCTATTAATAGTGAAACTTTCCTTTTTCTTTTAATGATGCTAGATTGAGTACTTTCTGCGCATTTTCTATTCATTTCATCTGACATTTTTCCTTCGTTGTGAGCAGAGGATTCCTTAAAACGGGAATCTGGCAGTAAGGTTCGTCATGCCAATATCCAAGCATCCAAGGTAAAGATATGTATAGTCTTTAAGTGATTTCACATGACAATCTGTTATGATAAGTTATTTGGAGACTGAAACTTGCTTTGCTAATGCTGAGTTTAAAAGTCTCTTCAATGTTTCTTTCTGTTCCCAAATAAGTAAATTTCCTTGGAATTTTTTTTGTTAGCTTAGGTGGACTGCATATTTGTACCTGTAAAGTGATATATGTAGTTGTTCAGTTAACATAATAAAATCAAGATAGATGGACGCTCTGTTGTATTCGCCCATTGTTGATTAGTCGAATTGTTTCTTGCATTGAAATTTCATGTGTAGTTCAGTAGTTTTTGAATAGTTGGATTAAGTTTTTTTTATCTCATCATTGTTCATATTGGATGTTAGTCGTTAATCATTATAATTTACATTTTATGTACAGGCTGTGGCTGACATAATCCGAACTACTTTGGGTCCTCGATCTATGCTTAAGATGCTTCTTGATGCTGCAGGAGGTCTGTTTTAAGACATGATTACTGACATCATGGAATAAAAACCTTGTTCTAATCTTTGGAAGTTATATTTTGTTCTCACCTATGAATTACTGACATCATTTCTCCCTTGCGTTTGGCTGTATGCATTTAGCTCCAAAGTGACATTTTGTTTGCATAAGTCAACTAGATAAGGAGGGCAATTTGGAGCCACTTCATATATTCTACACTGTTTAAGAAAAAATTGAATTGTAAGGATCTAAAAATTGCCAGTGAGATACACCCTGTCGCTATCCATGCAAATGTTAAGAGATTACGTAATAGATTAGTTTAGATTTCCAATAATTAGTGTTAATACAGTTAAGGAGAACCCCAGCTGCTGAAGGTTAAAACAACTTATTTGACTCTATTTTCAGTATACTTTGAAATGCTAAAACTAACATGACATTGTTTTGGCGTTTTACATATTAAAATACTAGATAAAGTAGATGCATGATTCTAATGCAAGTTATAGTGCATAATCATGCTTTACTGTTAACTGTGCTTCTCTTATCAGATCAATGGAGCTCAATTTACAATGCATTAGAAATTTTCTTTTACTTGATTGTTTAGACAAACTCAATTCACATTTTTAATATGTATTGGTTGCAGAACTGTTAAGTTTAATTTGTTAATGCATATTAGGTTGATAGATATGAGGTTTAAATAATCCTTTGAACTAATGAAAGAGAAGAGGATCTCCTTGAACTATACCTTTTGTTAGACAAAGTAAAATTCAATCTTAATATGTTTTGACTTATCTTGAAAGACAAGGTTGGAAACAATATAATGTCATTGGCTCACTCAGCTATTTGGCTCTCAATTTTTACCTGTTGAAATGTTTTTTCCAGGTATTGTAGTCACCAATGATGGAAATGCTATTCTACGAGAACTTGATCTTGCTCACCCAGCTGCTAAGGTACTTGTTGTAGTTGTCACTGACATTTTGTTTTACTAATATTATGGCCTTTAGTATCACAGTAAAACTTCTGTTAGATCTTTTGAGACCAGCAGAATCCTATTAATGATGGTTTTCGACAATTGACAGTCTATGATTGAACTGAGCCGCACACAGGATGAAGAAGTTGGAGATGGAACAACCTCTGTTATTGTACTAGGTATGTCCTGTGATCTTTCTTATCTTTGTAAGAATTCGTGTTAATTGTCAATATATAGCTTGCTATGGGTAGTCAAAATTATTCTGAGAATGTATAATTTGGATTCTTCCTTCTAAGCATACATCTGCATTTTATGCATTTTTTTGTCAACAGAACTTTGCATGCTGTGTTTCCCTTATGAGATGAAATATAGACATCTTTGAGTGTAATGCTAACTTTTCACATCAATTTCTCTAAGCTGGGGAGATGCTCCATGTTGCTGCAGCTTTCATTGACAAAAACTATCATCCCACTGTTATATGTCGAGGTAATTTTTGATAAAATTTACAGCAATAAAAAAGATTTTTGATTATCTAGTTCTCTCTAATAGTGTCTTGTCTCTCTATTCAGCATATAATAAAGCTCTAGAAGATTCTATTGCTGTGCTTGACAAGATTGCAATGCCTATTGATGTGACTGATCGTAAGTACTACCCTGCATCTGATATCTTTGTGATGCATAAGAAATTGATGTTCGTGACAATTGGTTGTATGTTACTCCCAACTATTTAGGGTCTTGATCAGGTTGATTATGTCTTATTTTTTTGTTGAATTGTATGGGAGGCAATGTTGTTATATTCATTATACTATTTATATCTTTTAAATCACTTTTAATTATGTTAGCAAGAGTTTATTTACCTCATACTTTTAAATCTAATTGATTCAACTCGTGCAACTATAGAATCTATTGGTTTTCACTTCACACTATATTAACTTCATCTTATTTCATCAATTATCAGGGCTACACGAATTGCTCTTGAATAGTAACATTCTTTTATTTAATCTATTCTAGTAGTTACACAAATCCATGGTAGCATACTCGGTTTTACTGCACTATTTTTTGTGCATTTTATTTTCTAACTACCCATACTCAAGTCTGTAAAGAACCATCTTATAGAATATCTTTGTAGCTTGAATAACACACAACAATCACACAAGACTTTAGGTTCTCTTCATTTTAACCACTCATTTTTTATCTATTTGTTAATATCTTCATCGCCTCTTCATTGAAGATCCAAGATATCTAAATCTCTTAGATGACAATTGGTTAAACATTTTCCTCTTCAATGTGTAATATATTTGCTGGCATTAAATCTGAATGGAGTTTTTCTCTTTCGATGCTTTTCACAGGTGCTGCGATGCTGGGCCTCATCAAGAGTTGTATTGGAACAAAATTTACTGGACAGTTTGGAGACTTAATCGCTGTAAGTACTTTTTAAAGGGGTCACAGTCTTTTGTTTTAACTGTGTTAGTTGACTAAGATGCTTGTGATGGATTCAAACCTCACTTGGTACTATCTGGTAAAGAAGTTTGCTCATTCCAGATGAACAAAAAAACTTATGTTGATGATGTCTGTGATTAACTATTAGTTAGTACCAGTTCAAACTCAGTTTGTTAACTGTAGTATGAGATTGTAGATCAGAATTCTTTGTGTGCTTTATTCTACACCTCATAAGAATTCTAACCTTCTATGCTTTTGTTTGTAGGATCTTGCCATTGATGCTACAACAACTGCTGGCGTGGACCTTGGTCAAGGTGTACGTGAAGTTGATATTAAGAAGTATATAAAAGTTGAGAAAGTTCCTGGTGGTCAGCTGGAGGATTCAAAGGTTCTCAAGGGAGTTATGATCAATAAAGATGTAGTTGCTCCTGGGAAAATGAGGAGAAAGATATTGAACCCTCGCATTATCCTCCTTGATTGCCCTCTTGAGTATAAAAAAGGAGAAAATCAAACAAATGCTGAATTACTAAAGGAAGAGGACTGGTAGGAAATTACTTTTTCCTTGCATGTTTTGATGAACTAAATGTCTGATTTTAGCTACTTAGAAATGCCCATCTGTGGGAAAGAGAGAGGGTAAGATAATATCTCATTTTGTCAGTTCAACTCTAGCTGAGTGTTTTAAAAGCACCAGCGCTAGCAGGTCATAGGGCTAGGCGAGGAAAAGTAAGGCTTACCATATGGGATCAAGTATAACTTATTTAAAGTAAATAAATTATTGATATAATAATAATGGTTAAACTTGTAGAAGGAATTAGATATGAATCCAAGAAAAAGAATCGACCATATATACAATAGTATAAGATATACTAAATTATGGGAGAATATATGTTACCTTTTGCAACTGCAAGTGCAAGCTGTATTGCTCCACAACGTCACTGTATCTGTACCTCCTGCAGGTAGCTTTTTTTTCACTGGTACTGGACTTGCAGTGTACTCTATCTCTGTAGCTTTTTTTCTCAGTTCTTTTCTCTCTTTTTGCCTTAAAGAGTTCACACAGTTGATTTTTCTTTAATCTTCTGTAGCCTTAAGTGTGCACCTATTAGTAATACATGATTAGCCATCATAAGGCCCGCACGGGCATAGCCGAGTTGGTACGTGGGTGGTAGATTGCTACATAAGAGCCGAGATTTGAATCTCCAGGGGGAACAATCCCTTGGGGAAAAAAAATCCCTCCCACCTAAAGAGGCCGCTTGGTCACCATGATTTACTCCATCTTGCTATGGGGCTGGTAGTGAGGGGCTCTTGGGGTGAGCAAGCAACCTTTGGCCACATGATTAGCCAGCATAAGTGGCCTTTTTTTTTTTTCAATTTGTCAAGATGACTATTATGTGGATAACCAACAATTCCTATTGAGGGGAGATGGTTCTAGCATGAAGATTTTCTTTCTCATTGTACATAAAATGCAAGTAGCTAGTCAATAGGAAAAGGCTGTGTCCTTATTCAACTTGCCTAAAGCTAGTTTAGTTTTACTTTTAGACTGATTATGGAGTTAATTTGTTGATAAATAGACAGCACCTTTCGAATTGTCTTAACTTGCCCTGTTCTGACTGCAATCTAGAAATTAGACTGTTTATTGTTGAAAGCGGGCAGTCCTTCAGAAATCCAGTTTTTGTGAACATTGTACCCTTCTTTTTTAATATATGCTTATTAAAGATGAGCCAATATGTATGTCTTCATTTGTCAGGGAAGTACTACTGAAAATGGAAGAGGAATATATACAAAATATGTGCATGCAATTGCTGACGTTCAAACCTGATTTGGTGATTACTGAAAAGGGGCTCAGTGATCTCGCATGCCATTACCTAAGCAAGGCTGGAGTCAGTGCTATCCGGAGATTGAGGAAGACAGACAACAACAGAATTGCAAAGGCTTGTGGGGCGGTTGTTGTCAATAGACCAGAGGAGCTGCAAGAGTCTGATGTTGGAACTGGAGCAGGGCTGTTTGAAGTAAAAAAAATTGGCGATGAGTTTTTTGCATTTATTGTCGATTGCAAAGATCCTAAAGCTTGCACTGTGCTTCTGAGAGGCGCTAGTAAGGATCTTTTGAATGAAGTTGAGAGGAATTTGCAGGTATGATTGACATTCATGTAATCCTAACTCATTTATGCTGACATTAACAATTGTATTTGTAAACAGGATGCAATGTCAGTAGCCCGAAACATCTTGAAAAATCCCAAACTTCTTCCTGGTGGCGGTGCGACCGAGTTAACAGTATCTTCTGCTCTAAAACAGAAGAGTTCTTCAATTGAAGGAATAGAAAAGGTGGTGACCATTATTCAGCATTTGTTCTTAAGTGTACCAGCATTGGCATTTGATGCCAAGGTCCAGTTTATTTTGTGCCCCATAACAGCTAATTGATTTCTATTTGATTTTCATTAGTGGCCCTATGAAGCTGCTGCCATAGCTTTTGAAGCAATTCCACGAACTTTAGCTCAGAATTGTGGGGTAAATGTCATTAGGACAATGACTGTGCTCCAAGGAAAGGTAAAATAAGTCTACTGTGATCATGTTGGTTATTTTTGACATTTGAATCTCCAATGAACATTGAAGACATTTCATGTACAACTTATCTCTTAGTAGGGTTTAATGGATATACCTATAGATACATAGATCGCCCACCATAGTCCTTGACTGAACCAAGAAGTTTCACTCATTTACCTTTCTTGCCGCAGCATGCTAATGTTGGAAATGAATGGGTTGGCATTGATGGAAACACTGGTGAAATTGTTGATATGAAGGAACGGAAGGTCTCGTTTATGCCTTCTCTTTCCATCCATACTCCTGTTTTTCTCATTTAATTGTTATTGATGTCCTTGCCCTTCAGATTTGGGACTCATACAACGTCAAGGCCCAAACGTTTAAGACGGCAATTGAGGCAGCTTGCATGCTTCTGAGGATTGATGACATTGTGAGTGGAATAAAGAAGAAGCAGGCTCCTGGGTCTGGTCCAACCCCATCAAAACCTAAGATAGATGAGGAAGGAGACGCAGACAACGATCAGCTAATTCCAGAATAGTAAGAATTTTGCAGGGTGTTTGGTCTTTTGTCGACTTGATATATTTTAAACTAACGTGGCATTGTGGGTTCCTGGGATTTTTAACAGTGGTATCTGAATTCTTTTGCTAATTATTATTTTGTTAGAGAAAAATAGGTATTTGGTAATTCTCCTTCCATGCTCTTGCTCGATGTTTCAAAAAATGTTTTCACTGTTTGTGAACTTTTTCTTTATTCAATGAATGAAAGGAAAGGTTATGAGCTGAGTGAAATGTCTCATCTGCTGTTCTTCAGATCTGGGCAAATATAATCTGATTTTGATTTTTCTAATCGAATAGTACCTATCCTTAGATGGGTTGAATCAACTAGTTTCTCATATTTTTGAGCTTGATGATCTAGTTTGTTTGTAAAAGTGAATCAACTAGTTGGTAAGCTCAGTTGAATCAAGAGAATAAGATAGATCAATCCCATCGCGGTGAAGCTTGATTAAAAATCATGACTGAGGTCGACCTCAACTCACATGGCGCGACACCATCTCACTCTCCTTTAGTAGGTATGACAATGAGATGAGCAATTTTAGTGTCCATAACTAATCAGCCCAATTAGCAGACTAAACTAGTAGATACGAGACAAAAGCCTGGGTGTAAGGACTCCAGCAACGACTAGTCAAACACACGATATAATTAATGTTATGAGCAAACACATGATATATAATTCACATTATTTTAATCCCTAATTTATCTATTTTTATGATGGACATGAACACTGAGCAACTGTAGCTGCGACCTCCGTTTTCTGATTGTTTGGCACCAACCTGACGACAGAGATGGCAGAGAGGAACAGCACAGTAGGAAGCAAGAGTTCAAACGACAAGTAATATGAGGGAGGAGGGGAAAGGAGAGGAGAAAAGTAAACGATTCTTCTTAGTTTTTAGGAATGCTATGAAGTTAAGCAATTAATTAGGGGCATTTTGAGCGTGAAGATTGTGTTGATGTGGAATTGTGAGCTAGCAATGTATGTAGAATCTTGGTACACAAGGGAAGGGAAACGTCGGTTTGCTTTGCAGCTTGCTTACTCAGTCAACAACAGCGTCACATGATGTTCTCCACTTGCTCTGCACCAACAAACCAGCTCCAAAGCCCGTGTCGTATCACCTTGCTTATCTTGTGAATCAAAAGTATTTAAAAATATTAAAGGAATTA
>JBBMJZ010255862.1:0-18683 GCA_037833815.1 Zingiber zerumbet
ATGTATCAAGAACGGCATATAGTGTATTCGGTGATGTGGTTGTATTTGATACAACATATAACACCAACAAATATGGGCTGATTTTTGCACCATTTGTAGGAGTGAATCATCATCACCAGACAATTATTTTTGGTTGTGGCTTTATAAGTGATGAGAAAACTGAATCTTTTGTGTGGCTGCTTAACAAGTTCATAGAAGCAATGCCTAAAGGTGCACCAAATGTGATCATCACTGATCAGGATCCTGCTATGACAAAAGCCATTGCTCAAGTTTTTCCTCAAACAATACACCGATATTGTTTATGGCACATACTGAACAAATTTCCAGAAAAATTGCATCCTTTGACTTTTCGTGACTACTATCAAAGTATAAATAATGTTATTAGAAATTCTACTACACCTGATGAATTTGAGAATTCATGGCAAGAGGTTATCAAGTGTGCTAACTTAGAGAAAAATGATTGGTTATCTTTGATGTATGAATTGCGACATAAGTGGGTGCCAGCTTATTTTAGCCATGTATTTTGTGCTAGAATGTCAAGTAGTCAGAGATCTGAATGCTCACATACATTTTTCAAGAGATATATCTCAAATAAAAATTCATTGATGGACTTTATCATCCGTTTCAATAGGGCACTGAGACATTAAAGACATAATGAGTTAGTTGCAGATCATATTGATTTGAATGAGCATTCCAGAGTTAAGACAAACTGGCCAATGGAAACTCAAATGGTTAAGTTATATACAAAAAAAAAATGGATGGAGTTTCAAAGTGAAATGAGTGAAAGACATGGTTATTATGTGCAACAAGTATCTATGGAAGTTGACTCAGTAGTTTGCCATGTGATGAATTTTCAAAGTTGTTCTTCCTTCAAATCAAGGGTGCTTACGCATGACAAACAAAGGGACAACATATTTTGTAGCTATAGAAAATTTGAGTTTGATGGCATTCCATGCAGGCATATGTTAGTTTTTTTCGTATCAACCAAGTATTTCATTTGCCTGATAAGTATATACTCAAACGATGGACATGAGATGCAAAGGTTAGAGCAATATATGCTTTGGGGGTACAAAATTTCATTGATGATCCAGATAGAGTTTTGATGTCAAGGCACTTAAGGTTATCCTATAAAGCTTTGGTATTAATTGATGATGCATCTTTGGCTGATAAGGGGACAAACTTCTTGGATGAATAATTGGATTGTATCTACAGTACAATTCAAGATATGAACATTAGTAGAACATGTGACAATAAAGGTCAAAGGAAGAAATCTATGGATGAGTCCCCTAATATTATGAATCCTTCTTTAGTAAGAACAAAGGGATGTGGGAAGAGATTGAAATCATCAAAGGAGAAGTCAACCTCAAAGTCTCGGTTATGTCATAGATGTTGGTATCGAGGTGTGTCACATGATAAGCGCAATTGCTCAAATTTACAACAAGGGTATGTGTTAATTAATTTTCTATTTGTATGATAATTTTATTTACAAATTAATTACCTTTATTAAATTGTATAAATATGACAATGTGTTGATTGGCAAATCAACTTTGGACAATCATCATAATAACGATGACGACACATACGAAGAAGAATTGACATCAATAGTAGGTAAGGACTATCAAAGTTTAATTTAAAATTACTGGTTGATTGATTGAGATATTAAAAATAATAATTGTCTTTATTATTGTAGGTTTTAACAATATGCACTAGCAAATAATTCAATGGGATAATATTAAACAAATTCTAAAGCTTGGTCAATACAGGAAAATTCGTATTGAAGGTTTCTTTTTTACTTTTGTTAATTATGTCTATTTAGTTCCATAGAAGATGCCTGTACAATTTATTTTTAATTTGTTAGCTATTACACTTATGTTAGCTTTAGTTGTGCTTATAGATGCTCATGGAGTAGTTGCATAGACAAGCACCTGAATCTGAAGTTGCTGCATCTAAAGGTGGAGAAGACGATGAAGTCCCAGACCTAGTGCTTGGAGAGACATTTGAACCAACTTCATACTTTTCACATTTGCGCAAACTGTTATGAACTCTTTAATTATTTCTGTATCTATTTAAACAAGCTTCATACATTTCACATTTGTGTAGGCTATTGTGAACTCTTTAATTATTTTCGTATCTGTTTAAGCAAGCTTCAAACGCCTGTACATTTGAGTAGACTTTTGTGAACTCTCATTTTTGTATCTATCGTGAACTCTCATTTTTGTATCTGTTAGCTTTTCTCCAATTTTTTCCTCCTCATTATGGAGTTGCTGGAAAGAAGTTGTACGTGCTGTTGTCACCTAAATATTCTTCTCAAAGTAATAATCTAGAAAAAAAAAAGATTGTTTCTCTATGTAGCTTTGTTTTTATCAATCATTCATATGTAGCTTTGTTACAGACCATCTATGCATGTAAGCTTAGCTAACATTTCTCTGTAAATCTTGGTAAAATAACTTTTTCGCTAAAATATTGCAAGGACTCCATTATATATCAACTTGTGACATGCACATATATATTGGTATTATTGTCTATGATCCTAAGTATAAATTACCGTATGTTGTATTGTGCTTCTAAAATGTATCTCTGGGAGTTTGACTATAATATTTAACCTCTCCCATTAAGTCGTTTGTAATGAAAAATACACACTCGACTTTGACTAGCAGTTATTTTTTGCTCGTTGCTATTTCTTTGTCTGATACTTTCCGAGTAACTAAAAAAATACACATTCCACTTGGTTGCATTCAAGACCTTGGTAACAATTTGTTAGGCCTTCACCAAATTGGTAAGCTACCTCCTTCAGAAACCTAAAAGAACTAACCCATAACTGACTTAATTCACTGGCTTAAGCATGATTCACTCCTTTCTGAAACTTGATTCATTATCATTGCTTGAGGTTTTGAGCTTTGAGAATGCTTTAGTAGGTTAAGTGCCCAATGTGATGATTTTGAGGATGATATCAAAAGAAAACTTATTAAGTGCAATTGGAGTATGCATGTATGCTCATGTAGGCTTTCAATGAGTTGAATATAACAATTGGTGAGAACTTACATAATGCAATAGTCAGTCTGACAAGTATTCTTCAGGTCTTTAGGGCAAGCCTCGCCATGTACAAGTGCTTTTGCAGCAGGACAAGTAGCAGCATTCAAGATGTTTGAGACAATCAAACGGAAGCCTGAGATAGATGCATATGATACCACTGGAACCACATTGGATGGCATTCAAGGAAATATTGAATTAAAGGATGTCTACTTTAGCTATCCAGCTAGACCTGATGATCCAGTACTAAATGGATTGTCTTTATTCATTCAAAGCGGAACTTCTGTTGCTTTAGTTGGAGAAAGTGGAAGTGGAAAGTCAACCATAATCAGTCTAATAGAAAGATTTTATGATCCACAAGCTGGTGAAATTCTTATAGACGGAATCAATCTCAAGGATTTTCAGTTGAGATGGATAAGAGGGAAAATTGGACTTGTTAGCCAGGAACCAGTTCTCTTTGCATCTAGCATTCGGGAAAATATTGCTTATGGCAAGGATGGTGCGACTGTTGATGAAATTAAAGCTGCTGTTGAACTAGCCAATGCTTCCAAATTTATCGAACAACTACCTCAGGTGTGTATTTTATTTTATTTTTTTATAACCGTTTGCTTTTCTATTTATTTGCATTTTGTGCCTTCTTTATACTGTAAGCTTCATACTATATTCAGGGTCTTGACACCTTGGTTGGAGATCATGGAATTCAACTCTCTGGCGGACAGAAACAAAGAATTGCAATAGCTAGAGCTATTCTTAAGGACCCAAAAATATTATTACTAGATGAAGCCACCAGTGCTCTTGATGCAGAATCTGAATTTATCTTGCAGGAAGCGCTTACTCATGCCATGCAAAATAGAACCACTGTCATTGTTGCTCATCGATTGACCACAGTGAGGAATGCCCACATGATCACTGTAGTTCATAAAGGATCAATAATAGAAAAAGGTGTATATCTTCCATAGAATTTCTATACTTTTGGGATCAATTAATAAGATTGTTGTGTGAAACCTACATCTTAAAGTGCCACTGTTATTACCTAAAGCATGGTTTTTCCCCATAGGAAAAAAGTTATATATCATTTTTTAAATCTTTACCAATTTGTAGGTGTCATTCTTGTCTAAAAGTCATTTTTTAAAATCAAATAGGTACACATGATGAGCTCATTCGGATTCCATATGGAGCTTATAACCAACTTGTAAGGTTCCAACAAGTGAAGCAAGATGCTGATCAACATACTCCACTTGACCAGGTGAAGTCATATGCTAGTGTTGACCAACAGTTGATTCAATATACATCATCCCAGCTGTCAACCAGTAGACGCGAAAGTCATCATGCATCATCAGAATCCTTTAGGTTGCCCTCTGGAAAACTAGATATTTCCATGGAGATCTCCCTTCCTGAAGGGCCATCAGAGAATCTTGAAGTACCACTTCACCGCCTTGCTTATCTTAATAAACCAGAGCTTCCCATTCTACTGATCGGTTCACTTGTTGCCATAGTTAGTGGTGTTCTACTGCCCATTTTTGCAGTTATCTTGTCAAGAGTAGTGCATACCTTGTTTGAGCCACCAAGTAAGCTTCACAAGGATTCCAAATTTTGGTCATTGATGTTAACTTTTCTTGGCTTGGTAACCTTGATATCAATTCCAATTAGAGCTTTCTTGTTTGCTATTGCTGGGTCCAAGTTAATAAAAAGAATCAGATCAATGTCCTTTGACAAGATTGTTCACATGGAGATTGAGTGGTTCGACAAGCCTGAAAATTCGACTGGAGCAATTGGTGCAAGACTTTCTGTAGATGCAGCAGCAGTGAGGAATCTTGTTGGTGATACTCTGGCACTTTTGGTTCAGAATGTTTCCACCTTGGTTGCTGGTTTGGCGATTGCTTTATTGGCATGTTGGCAGTTGGCTCTTTTAGTCCTAGCTTTGGTGCCTTTGATAGGCCTTAATGGATGGATTCAGTTAAAATTCATGAAGGGATTGACTCAAGATGCAAAGGTATGCTCTGCAACTTGAGTGGTTGAATTCAACTGCTCATTAACCTTCTTTAGATGAAACTCACATGGCTATTGGATTCAGCCTGCCAACTCAACTTGTTTTTTCTGAAGCATCGTGCAACATCTGAGTGTAATAAAGGAAACATTTTAATCAAGAATATATCTTAAATTACTTCTGGGAGTATACTTCTTACTGTTCTTACACTTTAACCAACTTTCCTGCAGGTGATGTGTGAGGAAGTAAGTCAGGTTGCTACTGATGCAATTAGAAGTATCAGAACAATTGCTTCTTTCACAGCTGAAGAGAAGGTGATGGAAATTTATCGGAGGAAATATAAAGGTCCTATGAATAATACGATAAAGCAAGGATTGATTGGTGGAGTAAGTTTTGGTCTCTCCAACACTTTATTGTTCTGTGTATATGCAACTGCCTTCTATGCTGGAGCCATGCTCATAAAGGATGGCAAGACCACATTTTCAGATGTTTTTTGCGTAAGCCTCTTCTTCCCATTGAGAAAATTAGTTCTTAATTATTACTCTCAAATATGTCTAATTTATTATGTAGTATCTACATGTATTCTCACAGTCATTGAAGGTTTGTCACCAAATATCTCATATCCTTGGGGTTCCCTGCTAATACGGAATACATTGTTTTGTATATCATATAGGTCATCTTTGCTCTGAATTTTGCTGCGATAGGAATTACACAGTATAGTTCGCTCGCACCCGACTCTGCAAAAGCAAAAACTGCTACAGCTTCTGTGTTTGCCATACTTGACCGGAAGTCCAAGATTGATTCCAGTGATGATTCTGGTGCAACATTAGACTTAGTAGAGGGAAATATTGTTTTTGATCATGTCGGCTTCAGGTACCCCTCTAGGCCAGACGTCGAGATCTTTAGTGATCTATGCTTTAATATTCAATCAGGAAAGGTAACTGAATAATCTTATTCTTAAATGCCTCTGCCCTCTTTTGTTGAACAAAATAGCTAATTGTTTTCTGTTGAACAAGTAATAGAAACCAAGTTCTGATCTCTTTGACAGACGGTTGCTATTGTCGGTGAAAGTGGAAGCGGGAAATCAACTGTGCTATCGCTGCTCCAAAGATTTTATGACCTTAATTCTGGTCATATACTGCTAGATGGAGTCGACATACGAAACCTACAGATCAGGTGGTTGAGGCAGCAAATGGGTCTAGTTAGTCAAGAGCCTGTACTGTTCCACGATACGATTCGAGCCAACATTGCATATGGAAAAGAAGATGCCACTGAGTCAGAGATATTGGCAGCTTCAGAGTTGTCGAACGCGCACCAGTTCATAAGCGGTTTGCATCAGGTTACAAAATCTAACAGCCATCCATACTAACAAGACTGTCTAAAGATGAATGACTAAGCCACTTGTGCTTGTGTAGGGCTATGGCACTTCGGTTGGCGATCTAGGTACCCAATTATCGGGTGGGCAGAAACAACGGCTGGCCATTGCACGCGTGATCATAAAGCATCCAAGGATCTTGCTGTTCGACGAGCCTACCAGTGCCCTTGATTCGGAGTCTGAACATATAGTGCAAGACGCACTTGAGAGAGTGATAGTCGACCGCACGACTATCATCGTCGCGCACCGATTGTCCACCATTAAAGGTGCCGATACGATTGTGGTGCTCAAGAACGGAGCGGCGATAGAGATGGGCAAGCATGAGGATTTGATCAATGTAAAGGATGGGGCTTATGCATCACTCGTAGCCTTTCAGTCAGGTTAATATCGTGAATGTCGCCTTGCATCGCCATTGTATGTATCTTATACAAGAGCATTATCATCGTAGCACGATATTAGATTTGTGAATCATTATTGTCTCGCCTTTACGATAAGTAGGATGAGCAGCTTGACTAGTTACGTAGTGATTATGTTTCCACAACATAGTGATATTAACGAAGAGATGCAATTGAGCATCACATTGAACCTCTATAATTGCATATTTAACGGTATAACGGAAGGATATTAAGTTGTCACTTAAATATCTATGATTTGATTCTCATTATGGTGTATTTATAGAGAAATTTTTTTTCTCAATGGGATATGTAATTATAAAATATTAGAGTTATGGACGGTTTGTTATGGGCGTTCTTGATTTATTCTGATAGAAAATTTTCAAATAAAATCTTATCCGTTTAGTGGCTAGTGTATCAGGTGTTGTCATTCATGATTTGGACGAACGTATTCGTCTTTTACCATCATATTTTTTATGGTAGATTTTAGATCCGGCTTAACTTTCCTACGCATGTCGATGATGATTTTGAACGCCCCAGCGAACGGTCCAGATTCGCCTTACGGACATCTCTCCTCTGATTGGCCGCAGGGCGACGTCACTTTACCAATCCGCCGTCCGTCTAGTCATCTCGACCGTCGGTTTGAGATCGTACGGAAGAGAATCGCTAACTGGCTCTGAACATGAGGAATACGAACCTGAGTCTTCGTTCAACTCTCTGCTCGAGACCAAACCCTAACCCTAATTTAACCCCAACTCCAAATCCAAACCCAGACCCAAACCTTCTTCCCCCGCTCGATCGATCCAATCCGTCGAGGAGAGAGAGAGGAGAGAGAGAGCGCTTTCGGGTAGAAAAGGAGATGTCCCACGTCGAAGCAGAGCTGCAGCACGCCGTCTCCGAAGACGGAGATTTCGACGACGACGAGAGCGGCAGCGAAGATGGCGACGATGGTGCCGAAGGCGGGGACGCTCTTGCAAATCAGCCTCAGAAAACTCCTCCTGCAGATGAACCCAATGCCTCTGCGATGCCCGTTGACGCTCCAGACCCTATTCGTAGTGTCGATCCTACCGTTGCTCTACGTAACGGTGCGATACCTGTCCAAGTTGTCTCCTTCCCTGCCGTAACCTCCGATGCTGCCTTGTTTACGGCCTCGACATCTGTCCCCGTCCCCGTCTCCACGGCCGACTTCAGCAGGCCTCTAACGGTCGTTACCTACGATGAGTCCCGCCGGCTTTTTCAGCGGCTTTGGACCGACGAGGAGGAGATCAAAATCCTGCAGGGTTTCCTCGAGTTCACCTCCAAGCGGGGAACCACGTTTGCGTCTCACCAGTATGATACCGGCCCCTTCTACGAGGAGATCAAGAAGGCGCTCCGTTTCGATTTCACCAAGAACCAGCTTATCGAGAAACTTCGCCGGCTGAAGAAGAAGTACCGGAATTGCGTCAACCGGATGCGATCCGCGGGGAAAGACTTCGCCTTTAGAAGTGTTCATGAGCGGGCAATCTATGATATCGCCCGCAACATCTGGAGTGTCAACGCAAAGAGTACGCGAGAGAGCGATGACGAAGACCTTAATAACCCTAATAACACCGTTTCCAATGAGATATTTACGGTTCCCATCAATCAGGGCTCTTTCGGTTATGATAGTATGACGAGATCCAGAAAGCGCAGGAGAGGGAGAACGCTAGAAGAAGAAGCTGGGACTGCTGTGGCACCAGTAGTGGGAGCCGTCGCAGAGAATGCCACTCCAGTAAACCCAATAGCTGCATCCGTGGTTTCATCAGCTGCTACGCCGACTCCGAGCGCCATTGAGGCGACTGTGAAAAGTTGTCTTTCACCATTGTTTAAGGAGCTGATCAATTCTTCCATTGGAGGACCATTTTCTCCAGGTTTTGGTGGGACATTGCCATTGAACCTTTTGCCCATGAGCCTTGGAGGTAGTTCTTTGGTGGGCTCAGGGGCGCCTGTGGATGACCAATGGCGAAGGCAGCAGATTCTGGAGCTGGAGGTTTACTTGAAGCGGATTGAGCTCGTAACAGACCATGTCAAATCAATGTTGGAGGAGCTCAAGACTGTATCCAGCTGATTACAGGTCTTTATGCTGCTGGATCATGTGACTGTTCGTCGTTCATGCTCATTTTGGATAATACTTACTGTAGGGGGCTTTTGGACTTACTATGCTTTCACCCTTGCAATAAATTCTACCTTTTGGTGTCTCCCACCTTCTGAACATTCAGAAGAGGAAATGCCCGACATGGAAGCTAGCATCATTACTGGAAGTCTCTTAACTCCTGCACTAGGGTGCATGTTATTTATGCCTTAAATAGTTTTCTTGGAAATGCTTCTAATTGCTGCTCAATCATATTTTCATAGTTTTGGTATTTTTCACCCAGAATTTATGATAGGACAATGACAAGATTTCACTTTTCTAGGTTGTTATTATATACTTAATCATGGTTGGTATGGCTTCAGAAAGACGTTGTGGATAAGTGGTGACTGTTTAGAATGCCAGTTTCACATGGAGCTAAAGTTCTGATTCTCTGTTATCTTTGCAAGTGTAAGCTTATTTTGAAAGTGTAAGATGATAATACAATGTAAAATATGGCAGACCTAAACTGTTCACTGATGATGCTAGATTTTGTTGATGTTATGGAACATTTTGCCTCAGATTTGAACACTCTCTTTGAACGTCTTGCTGCATAATATGTTGACAATTAGCATTATTGTATAGGTTATGAATTTTAAAATTCTAGAAGAGTTGGTTTGGTATTGTAATATTATAACATTTCTGTACATAAGATGGTTATCTTCTGGATGCATTTTCCTTTTCACTTCTTGTTCATAAGATTGTGAGCCTAAAAAGGAACTGTAAGCACAATATTTGAAACAAAATCTGGTAGCACAGCTCCAAATTTTTGAGCCTTTTGTTCTAATGAGTTTGCACTGAGTTTGATGTCACTCCTGATTCTTTTCTCTTTTGAATCAAGGTATCTAATCTTCCCTGCAGTTTTATGTATTCTGTTCTTAGTAAAGGCTTTGAATGTTATCAGTGATGATCCTATTCCTTCTGGTCATTCGTTTTAATACCTTAAAATTTTAAGACATCATTTTTTTAACTGTCACCATATGAAAATTGATCCATTACTGCTTTGAATTTGCAAATTTATCTTTGGGATAGCATAAATACTTGTAGGGGTTCTTACAGAGTTCAGTTTTTTCTTGTTACTCTTGAATCATGATTTTATATATCGGTATGCCCATATTGTTGGAAAAGGGAACCCAGAGACCTGTTTGCAAGATTTAGTATTTGAAAACAGTGAGCAAGCATTTTGGTATATTCTATTTATGTAAAGTATTTATAAGCAGATTAGTACCATTGATCTTGTGTCTGTTTCATTTGCCAAAATTTAATTTGCACTGATGTCGACAATAGAGAAGTAAAGGCTAATGGAATATTAGGGATATGATAACTAGAGGAGAGTTATATGCTTGTTTCTTCCCAGTAGCATTGTATTATAGAATATTTATTAAATTTTTTATTTGGATTGCATAATGTTATAAACTATTTTTGTAGTCTTATCCATGGCATAAATTATTGGACTATTTGGTACTTCAAGAGACAATACCTTTGACAGTGAAGTGTCTTATAAACAAATGAAAGGACATGACCATATATCTCGCCAGACTGGCGTTCATTTTTTTTTATGATTGTGTTCTTTTTATGTAGGTTCAGTTTTAAACATTGTCCAAAATAGTCGCCAAAGTATTAGTATTAATAATTTCTATGCAAAATTGAGATTGAGCGAGAATGCATCAATTGAGTTGCACTGTTATTTCCTCGGTTTATGTGTATTGAACAATACTAATGGACTAATGTTAAGATAATGCTTCTCTTATGTCTTCATTATGTTTGTGCAACTAATTTTGTTAGCGATTATGTTCTCTCGAAGCTTCAGTTTTTAACATTTTTTCATGCTAGTAACCATATTATCGTTGCTGATTGCTGCATGTCACTGAGATTAGTCATAGCACTTTTTTTTATACTAACAAAATTTATTCTTCATGCCAAATCCATTTCTTATATTTAGTTGCATTTATGATAGTAACAAAAATTTTCGATTGCTTTTCATTTAGTTGCATTCCCTTATTTCTTCGTACCATTTTGGTGCAAGAATCCATCAACACTACATGTTGTAGGTATATTCCATCCTTGCCTGTTCCAACAAAATGACAAAGTGAGATGACAACAGCTGAGTTGGCAGCTTTAGTGAAAGCCAATAACGAAGATCCACGTGGAAACCACTGAATCTCTCAGGATTGATTATGATTTTGATCGCTTACCAAATTGGATGCTCTAGAACGCATACAACAATGGTATTCCCTATTTCTCTTTCTAAAAGCTTATTCTGATTCTACTTTATCCATACAGATGAATAGTATCCTTTTGGGTCAAGCTTTTTCTGATCCAATAAACCAAACCATTCTCAGGTTATCGGACTGAATCGGTTATGTACAGTTTTAGAAATATTGCACAAAAACAATGCCACATAGAAGTATTAGATGTTTCCAATGCAATGGGCTGTTTGTCTTCTTGAGAACAGAGCTACAGAATGATTCCTCAGATTTCTTTCCCAATGATAACAAAGGTATCCCTTTGAGTCTTGGTTTTTCTGATTGAACCAGCCAAACTGTCCTCGGTTTTTCCAATTGAACCGGTTGTGTCCTGTTTTATAATACTGCACAAGAACAACGCCACATAGTACTAGTAGATGTTTTGATTCAACTGTTTACCTTATTAGGAAATACTGCAAGTTTCCAATGTCATATAGTAGTAGTAGAAGTTATCGGGTTATCCGATTGAATCTGTCAGACTGTTATCAGGTTATCTGATTGAACCAATTATGTCCAGTTTTAGAAATACTGCAGAAGAACAATGCCACATAGAAGCAATAGATGTTTACAATGCAACTGTTTGCCTTGTTGGGAGCAAATAGTTGTAGACATCACATTAACAAACAACAGACAATTCCACCATTAAGTAAAAGACAAACACCAATTCATCCATACTCCACAAATTCAGATCACAAAGCTGAAACCAGACATTAAATTTGCCACCACTGCACCACAACCACCATCATCAATCTCTATCATACCCTGCAAATTTAGACCATGAACTTGAACTCAAATCTCATTGCTATCATCAGTTGATAAAAGGTATTGTGTGTGTCACCTGATAAAAAGTGGAATCAAATCATTTGGTGATGGCATAGATTGCATAGATGATCCCCGGGATGTAGCCAAACAGTGTCAGCAAAAGGCAAAGCCAAAATTCCATCTGTTTGGCATCAAAAGCTTCCATTGAGAGAAGAAAAAAAAAGAGCAGAAAACACAATCTCACTGCTCTCTTATTTACTGTATTTTATTTCTTCAACTCAAAATTATTTTTCATGGTTGATGATGAAGTTTGTTACCTTGCAGCCAAACTTTAGGAAAACCCCAAGGGGAGGAAGGATGATGGCGATCAGTATATCTATGCAAGTGGCAGTCCCCATTCCTGGCCTCAAATCTATGGAACTCAAGCCACCAAAATAACGGTACGTGTTCCTGATCTCTTACAATGGAAAGAATAGAGGTAGCTGATGTTATATAGAGGTCTCCTGTAACTTTGGGGACAGTTGTTCAACAGGAACAGTTTGTAGGTCAATTCTTTATTTGAGGAAAGCTTGGTGCTTTGCTTCACGTAGTGCTGGGCTGATAGTGATGGCTATTAGTGATAAGAACGAACTCATTTGGGTCCATATAGATATAAAGAAAAGAAAATTTTAACAATTTCTTTATAAAATATTGTCCCTGAGAGTAATACTTGTACCTTATTTTACTCATGTTTTATTAAGTGAGGTCTACTTTGACATGTTTAAGTTTCTTAAAATTATTTGAGTTGAATCGAACTTTGTATTTGTAGGTGGTGTTTGAGCCAACCCTAAGCAGTAGAGTATAAGAGTCACCATCTTCAAATAGTATCCTTTGATTGAACTTGCTCTTCCCTTTATACAATATGAGAGTCAATTCCTCACCTCTAGCGATCGCTATACAGTAATGTAAATTTGGAATTCTTGAGTGTTCGTAAAGTTAGAACAATACACAGTATGACAACTAATCTCATTTAGTTGGTATTTTCTTAGCTAGTAGTGTCTAACTTGAACTCTTTTTTGCCCTATTAATAAGATCACTCCACGTACAAAAAGATGTTTCCACACACAGGTGGAATGCTTGTGATGAATGAGAATGAAACGTTGTGTTGACTTAGGATTGCTGGCTTTTCTTTACTGGACCGCAATTTTTCATATTCAGCATAACTTGATCAAATTTTTCTGTTATTTACCTCTTAGAAAGGGATAGAACCATTTTTAAATTAGAAATTTTTTTTTTTAAAAGAGAGTTTGGTGTAATGATAAAGTTATTATCGTATAATTTTACATCACATATGTGAGTTATGGAAACATCCTCTTATAATACACGATAAGATTGTATACGTCCTCTCAGGATGATCTAGTGATTAGCACATGAAGTGTTGTCACTATGAGGTCTGGGGTTCGAATCTTGGCAAAGCCGAGGAAAATGTCTTCTCTATGTGCTAGTTACTATTCCAAAGGCTAGTAGCTGTCCGTGATTTACCTCCTCCGTATTGGCTCTGGAACGAGTTAGCAGAGGCACTGGGACAAGCGTATTCATTTTTTGCCACCACAATAAGATTATATACAATAGATTAAATTATTATCTGATTTTCTTTAGACCCGTATTTACATGAGCTTCATACATCATATTATTATTTAAATGATTTTGTTTTCATTCTTTAATCAAATTCAAATTTACATATAGTATTTGCATTTATCATGATTTATTGGAATAGTATATATATAATCGTATATAAGTTAACTACGTTCAAATGACATTCAATCTATTTTCATTTCTATATCTTAGACATATGCAATCTAGTTCTCGAGTTCCTTATCCAACCTTCAGGCTCATTAATTTTTATATATATTAATAACAATGTTATCTGCTGACTATATAGTATTGAAATAAAAATAAAAAATTATAAGAAAAATAATTAAAAATCATTTTAAATCTGATATTTTTTTTTTTGTTTTTCGGATTATACAGATCAGGGTCGAGTTGATCGGTTCAAGTTTAGGGATTTCAAGTTAAAATCGAATTCAAATTGGGTTTGAATTGAGATTTAAAAAAATATATATATATCCAAATCCAACTCATCCTGATTAGCACCCTTAATTTACTCTCTATTCATTATTTAATTGCATAAATTTTGCTCTCTTAGATTAAATGTTAGAATTTTAGTGGATATGCTGACGCCCGGGATGCAGCGTAACACGGTCCTTATATAAAAAAATTGGACCTTTTCCGCATCTGAACGGAGGCGGTAATTGCTCCGGCGGTCACCGTGGCTCCGTGGACATGGACGTGAGTGCGCTCACGGCGTATCATGAGAAGCAACTGTATCGGAGAATCAACAGCCCCCAGCTTCGTGCACTGTTCCTTAACATCTTGTTCAAGTTCTGGCTGAGGAGTTTCGCCATCCGGCTCGGAGTGATAGACCAATTGTGAAGCATAGCTTTATAAAGACTTAATTCGCAGATTAAAATAACCAACCGATACAATTTATCATTTGAAGGTACTACTAGCATATGCCCTTAACTCATCAGGGGCGAACATATTGTGCAAAATAATATAGCTGGAAACCTTTGCGTCATCATCTCACCTAGACGAAATCAGAGTGTATATATAGCATCATCAAAAGGTGAAATTGTCACTGATCCCATGTAAAAATGGAGAAGATGACTGATTAGAAAGGTAGCTTTGATGTTGACTGCTTGAAGACTCTTATTCAGCGAAAAGTGACTCCGAGCGATCCTGCATGTTAAAAGAAGCGTTAGTGATCGGACCAGGGAAAATGTTCCGGCGTAGGTCCTTCGATGCTCAAGTCAATGATCGAGTCAAATAGATGAACAGTAACTATGAGTGTAAAATTGTGTAAGCATCGTGTGTATCCGCATGTAGATGGAGACATTTTTTTTATAGTGTTACTATTTGTCTATGTACAAATCTCAAAGCGTTTTCAAAAAAAGAGACCATAAAGATGTTCTAACACCTTTCCCAAAATGAATCCGCAATCTCTGCATTTGGCAGAAAGGAAGCTTCTAATGTACTACTTGCATGCAGAATATTCTCTGTCCTTCGTGACACAAGACCTTAAAAAGGAATATGAGATCGTTGGGTTGAGGGTCCACCATATGCTTACAAAGCCGACCGAGTTCCTCCTGTGACCCGATCAACAATCACTTGTAAAGGCAAGCCGATTAGATTTATAAAGTGTTGTCGGGAACTCATTCCTTACTTGGCCTATCTGTTTAGGCACTGAGTTCAATTAAACCAAGTGTTCCATTTGTTCGATCGGACCGTAGATCCGTTCGGCTGGATGGCTCGACCAGAACAGTTGATCATGGTAGCCCGAGTGATGAAGAGGACTTTACTCTGGGGGTACCATCTCAATTCAGAACTCCAATTATGGTCCAACAAGCCAAAGGGTCCGATCAAATGAATACTCGGTTGAGACAATAGTATACTGGCCTAGAATACTGATACTCCTTGACTTTGACTATCATATTAGCCGGCCTTCTTGACTTTGACCCGACTCGGGGGGACCTCAATCGCCGTTTCAATCACCTTAACGACTCCTCCAGGACGGCTCCACACACTCTAGAAGGGGTAAATCACCCCCAAAGTATTTGCCCTAACACAACCGCCCTTTACACGAGGAAGTTAGGAACCCAGCAAAGCATAATCAGAGTGCTATATAGATAAAGATTTAACAGACCAATAAAAAACCAGTGCAAAATTGTAAATGATTTCGCAAAGAAGGATAGTCTGATATTTAAAAAACTATACAAATACATTTAAAGACAAACCCACACATAATCTTGATGTTTCAATAAGCTCTGGGTTTTGAAGATGACAAATTATAAGTTACCTAATGATTTTACATTGGAATATTTCTTAAGGTAAAACTTGCAAAAGGGCATGATGAAGATTGATGGAGAATTACATGTAAAACAGATACAATTTAAGAAGACTTGAAGAATGATAAAACAATCGGAAGTTTGTGAAAGTGGACATGATAAAGCTATAATTCGAAATGTACTTATTCTAGTCTATCTGTTATCCAAAAACTGTTTCAAAAGAATACATTATTATATGTTATGTCTTGATACATGTTACCTATTTTAAAATTTTATAAGGCAAAAAGTTTTAGCCTTACCTAGTTCTAATGCCTTTCTAGGGAAGCACTGTCATAACACCCCTGCCTTTCAGATGATTTACCACAATTTCTAGCAAAAGCCAGCAGTTCCAATATGCCTGATTTCAGGACTTCACTCTAGTATTCTTCATACCCTTAAGATTTGATCTATTTGCTTTCTGCTGTGTAAGTTTTAACTGGAAAATTGTCTGGATCAGACAATTCATAAAAGAATCACTGATCTTGTGCCAGATTCTTAACCAAGTGTCACTGGTTCTTGGTGATTTACTTTTGGATCAATTCAGTTGAGTTTTCAAATTCAGCCATGATATATCAAGTCTGTGCCTGCCCCTAGTTAAATGGAAAACTAATCTGCTAAGTACCCTACTAATTTTCAAACAATTACTCAAATCCTAGCCAATTCAGTTTAGTTTCCCAATTCAGATACGATATATCAAGTTTTTGCCTGCCCCTGGTTAAATGGATATCTAACCTGCTAAGCACCCTATTAATTTTCAAACAATTAGAGAGAGAGAGGTGACAAATTTTGTGAGTTTTTCCTTCCTCTCTTTGTATCTTTTATCAAGTAATCAGACCCTTCAGAAACATCAAAGATTTATCAACATAAAACATAAATGGCACAATTCTTTCGATTTCATTCACTGATAACTAAATCATCTTAAAACACACACAAAAAAAAAATTATGTTCACAGTAGAAACAATTATCTAACAAGCTAAATCACATCCTTCTCACAGTATCACAAAGATATAATCACAATAAAATCAGTTTTTTCTAATGAACATAAAGTCATACTTATGGTTAAGAATCACGGATGAATACACCCTAAACCCTTTACCTACACTTCCAGAATCCAGAATGAATGATCATGGGAACATCAAAGCATCAAGTTAATAACAGAAATTTCAAGTTCTTACTGGTAGCATAAGGATACAATCGCAACAAAACTGGTTCTTTCTAATGAACATGGGTTTATACTTATGGTTTATAATCATGGATGAATATTGAATACACCCTGAACCCTTTTAACAACACTTTAAGAAAATCGTAGTTCTTACTTGACTGGCCCCTGAGAAAGTCGGGACAATCCTTTGAGACTGAAAGCCAAGATCGAATCGATTAGCATAAGGGGAAGGAGGGAAGGAATGAAGTGTTGGGCAATCTGTTGTCGGAGATATTGGGAAATTAACTAAGTTAAAATTACACAAAATCAATTCTAACTTATTTGTCGAGATGACGTGAGTTGATAATCTCAGGCTGCCAACGAGGTTGGTTTCTGCTAATTACTGAGTGCAGACAGAGCACCGAGTTCAAGCAGTAAAGTCTGAGCGGGCGAAGCGGCTAACGGGCGATGCGGCCGAACGAGCGATGTGACCGAACGGCCAAAGGTACCGAGGCCTGCGATGGTCGCAGTTTCCTTCAAACATATTCACCCCACCTCCAGCTGTGCTTCGAGATTTCCTCGAGTCGTCTGTTTCTCAAAATACAACAGCAAAACCACGAACGCAACCAAGCACTGGTTGTTCGTGGCGAACTGAGAATGCACTTGAGTGCTATCACAAATAGTTCAGCCGAGCGGATGCACGACTGAGAGAAGAATCGAGGAACGAGTGTGGAGGAATTCTCTTGCTTTCGCTTTTCTTCCGCTTCTCTCTTTGCTCAAGATACAACCTCCTTATATAGGAGCTCTCACCTTGCCTGCAATAAATGATCAAACTATTAATGTCGTTATTAATGGGGTTAATGTCTTCATTAATGTCGAGATGTTACGAAATTATTATTAATGAGTTTAATATCGCCATTAATATTGAGACGTTACGCAATCACCATTAATAAGTTTAATGTGGCCATTAATGTCGAGACGTTACGAAATCACAATTAATTTCACATTAATGCTTCTATTACACTCTTGAGCATGTAGCAAAAGGATATTCAAGTGGCAATATGTTGGTTTATTCTTTTAGGCAAATTTTGCCTTGATCGATCCGGCATTCGACATGCGCAGGTCGTGTCCGCACACGAGTCAACCTTGGTTCAGTACAATCCAGGCCCTGGATTTGTATCCACCCCTGTGCACTCAAGCGTGAGAGAGTCTTTCCCCATGTATATGTTTACAACATCAAAGCATGTGTCATAACTTAAACCAACAATAAAGCCAAGATACTTCTAATGTAGAACTAAACCAATGCATAATAGAGTTTCTTCGTCTCAACCTCTTTATTCCATTCACATTTCCAACAATCCTCCACATGAATGGAAAATAGGTATATAATAGCATTCAATAGTTGAGTCAAATATAGGATAGGCAGGTTTTACCCTTTGAACCTTCCCTTGTAAAGATTTGTTTGTTTACTGGCTGATAGTAGACGTGATGTCCTTAAATTGTTCTATCGTTTGTGTAAGAATTGACATATTTCACCCAAGACTCTGTTGGATCGAGAAGCGCTAGAGGGGGGGGGGTGAATAGCGCTCGCGGCTATTTCGTAGTAAAACTATCGGAGTTAAAATACGCAGCGGAATAAAACAGAAAACACACAAGCGACACAAGTGATTTACTTCGTTC